>PVKS010020334.1:0-37026 GCA_004027875.1 Aplodontia rufa | reverse complement strand
AAATTTATTTGTTGAACGATCATACAAATTTTTAACAAAATAATATGTAATGTATATAGATTCTGAAAATTGGATTTACCCTCAAGAGTGCCCCCCCCAGTTACCCACCCTTATTCCTCCCTTCCCCTTCCCACAACATGTCTAAAAAAAGTATTGGGTTGTGTAACATCACACGATATCTGGATTTAACACCTGATAACAGACCACCTCTCTCAATGGCCAGGGTCTAGTTCCAGCCTCCACAGATGAGTGAAGATATTCGACCCTTGGTTCTCTGGGTTATGCTGATTTCACTCAGCATAATTTCTTCCATAGCCATCCATTTACCTTCAAAGGCTACAATATCATTGTTTCTAATTGCTGCGTAAAATTCCATGGTATATATGTACCACAGCTTTTGGATCCATTCATCCAGTGAGGGACATCTGGGTTATTTCCATGATTTAGCTATTGTAAATTGACCTGCTATGAACATAGATATTGCCATGTCACTAGAATGTGCTGATTCTAAATCTCCTGGAAAGATACCAGGAGAAGAATAGCAGGATCATATGGTGGGCTCATCCCTAGTTTTTTTGATGATTCTCCACACTGCTTTCCAGAGGGGCAGTACCAGTCTGCAGCTCCCCCAACAGTGTGTTAGTGTGCCTAACTCTCCATGCCCCTCCAGCATCTATTATTGTTTCTTTTCTTCATTTTTGCCATCCTGATTGGCGTGAGGTGATATCTTAATGTAGTTTTCATTTGCATTTCTGTGGTTACTAGTGATTTGGAGCACTTTCTCATGTATTCATTGGCTTGATCATTGTATTCTGTTGAGAAGTTTCTATTTAGCTCTTTGGCCCATTTATTGATTAGGTTGTTTGTGCTTTTGTAGTTGAGGTTTTTGAGGATTTTGTAGATTCTGGATATGAGTCCCCTGTCCGAGGAATCATAGTCCATGATTCTTTCCATTTCCATAGGAAACCTCTTGACGCTTTTGACTGTTTCCTTGGCAGTGCAAAAGCTTTTTAGCTTAATAAAAATATGGAACACTTCATGAATTTGCATGTCATCCTTGCCCAGGGGCCATGCTAATCTTCTCTGTATCGTTCCAATTTTAGTATATGTGCTGCTGAAGCGAGCACTCATGTACCTTTTGAACTCACAGTTGCACAATGGTTGTCCAACCTCCAAGCACGCAGTGAATCTTTATGATGAACCAGATGAATCTGTATCAATTTATTTGGAAAATTATAGCTTTCTGAAGAACTCCACTAACACATCATTAAGCAAACTGTGTTCTCCCTTACAGCAAGGGAGATGGAAATGAGGTTTATTTTAATCTTAGCATATCATCACCTGGGTTCTCTTGGTGTCTGATACAGTTGTAAGCATTTCTTGGTGGTGACCATGTTGTATTTATATTTTGCATCCTATTTTTAAAATTAATATAAAAATAATTGATGTTATTTAATAAGAACTATTTTTTATTAGAGCTTTATGGTTATATACAAAGCACTTGGGTGCATTCTGACAATATATGCATTCTGACATATAATGCATGGAAATCAATTTCAGTTCATGATCCCCCTCATTTCCCTCCCATCCTTCCTTCCCTCTACCCTTCTTTTTCTCTACCCATTTAGACTTTCTTTAGCTCATCTATTAATTTGTATTTGATTGGTTAAAAACTATTTTTGTAAACACAACTTGTAGCATTATATTCTTGAGAAACTTTTTGGTTAAAACCTAAAGTCCCTATCATTAAACAAGTCGGGCTAGAAATACTTCTGACAATGATTTTGAAAAAGAAAACCTTTATTATAATGGTGCTTATGAGCATGATTCAAACTGATTGCATCTGATGGTAATTTAGAATTCAGATTAATCAAGAAAAGAATTCAAAGATAAATGATCTCTTTAAGGGAACGTTCAGTTAGTATACTCCCATTCATCGCCATTAAAGATGCAATTTTCACATATTTGACACATGATTTTATTCATTCTTTTTTATGAGCAATAATTGAACACCTACTAGGTTCCAGGTGCTTTGCATCAATTGAACAGTACTTATCAGGAGCTAGGGCACCCATGCAGTCCACAATGTGTGAGTTCCTGCAGCTTGTATCTGAGTGGCAGGTATACGGACTGATCACTAATACCTTTCTGATGGTAATCGGCACTTGAAGAAAACAGCTGGCATGATGGCTCATGCCTATAATCCCAGCAACCTGGGAGGCTGAGGCAGGAAGATCACAAATTTCAGATCAGTCTCAGCAACTTAGTGAGAACCTAAACAACATAGTGAGACCTTGTCTCAAAACAAAAATTACAAAGGGTTGGAGATGTAGTTGAGTGGAAAAGTGCCCCTGGGTTCAATCAATCCCCAGTACCAAAAAAAGATAAAGAGAAAAAGAGAGAGAGAAAAGAAAACAGACAGCTGGAGTAGAAAGTGTTGGTAATATAGAGTAGAGGGAGCTCTTTCAGATCAGGTGGTCAGGGAAGCGTCCTTGAGTCCAGGAGAGAAAAAGGAGCTATCCATAGGAGAGGAGGGGACAAAGGCTCATTGCAGAGGGGACAGCCAGCACAAATCCCTGCAACAGGAGTAACTGAATGCTTTGACCAGAGAATAGCGCACAGTGGCTGAGTACAGTTGTGGGGGATGGTGGAGCAAGTCCATGGAGGAACAACCACGTAGGAATTCAGGACTGGTGAAGGAGTTCAGAGTCTGTCCTAAGTGAAATTAGAGGTCACTGGATTGTTAAGTCTGACTTACTGTTTAAAATCTCTTGCTCATGACTAGGTGCAGTGTTGGAGCTAGAGGCTGAGAGATGTATGGGCAGGAAGTGCTGTGGTGTGGGCAGTGGGTCTTGGTGGCTAGGATCAAGGTGATTGGAATAGTGATGAAAGGTATGCTTTGGGATTTATTTGGGAGGTTGAACCAATAATATTTTCTGTGCTGTTTGCAGAGCAAGGGAAGAGAAGGAAGGATGAGTTCTAGATCAGGGATGAGGTGCAACACTGTACCTGGAATAGTTTGCTCAGTGGCCATAAGAGAATACCACAGCCCATGTGGCTTTAACTACAGAAATCCATTTCCTCCCAGTACTAGAGGTTGAAAGTTCAAGTTCAAGGTGTCTTCAGGGTTGGTCTCTCTCCTTGTCTTGCCTTCTGGCTGTGTCCTCAGTCTTTCATCTATGTGCACCTCCTGCTGTGTCTGTGTCCAAATTTCCTCTTCTGTGGACACCAGGCCAGTTGGATTTGGAAATACTAAAGTCCTCATTTTAACTTAAGCAGCTCTTTAAAGGCCCTATCTCCAAATACAGTCATGGGTGTCAGTGCTTTAGTGTAGGAATTCTGTTTTTTTGGAAGATTTATTTTATTTTTTATTAAGAAGTCAGGTTATTATACAATCATAAATGCATACAAAACAGCATGTGTTAGGTATATGATCTTAAACCAGAATTACCCCCCATATTACTCACCCCCTAATCTCTTGACTATTCTACATTTTGCCCTTCAAGTGATATTAATGCTTAAATTGTGAACTTCCCAGAATTAAATGATTGTACAAGTATCATTGGATTCTTGGGGGGGGGGGGTAAAGAGTATGCTACATTGTTGATTGTCTCCCTAGATCCCACCCTAGTGTAAGAATTTTGAGGGGACACAATTCAGTCCCTAAGGTTCCCAAGGAGCAGATGCACAGGTCAAGAGATAATTTTGAAAATTCCAAGAAGTACTTGAAAAATCAGGGATATCAAGATAAAGATTGTGTTAAAAACAAAATCTGGGTATTCAGACTGGTAAGAACAGTACCACCAGGGTTAACAAAGCCAGGAGGGACATTAAGAAGGTAAGAGCAAGGTTGAGAGCAAAAGGGGGAGGGGAAGAAGAGAACTTGAAATGATTGTATTTTGCTGAGTGAAGAACATTATCATGTGCAGTTGTACTTACTTAGGAATAAACATTTGCTTCCACTTATAAGGAATTTCACAATTATAGATGAACTTTGAGACTGATGCAATTGGGGAGTTCTCTGGGGAGGGAGGAAGGCAGAAGACATTCATGTTTTGCGACTTTGGGGGAAGTTGTTAAATAGGAATGATGTGTTCTCTGTGTTCCATTTGGCAGCTACTTCCTTAGTGCTTTGAAATGGTGACAATTCAAGGGAAAGGCTTTCTCATAATGAAAGTACTTTTTGTAATTATGCAAATAGTACCTAAATACTCACGTATCATTTGTGCACTATTAAATATTCAAAAAAATGCTGGGACCATATAAAGAGAAAGGGAATAACCTTTCTCTTAGTGAGATAACCACCACTAAGATTTTTAATGAAGCTGTGTTCATACTTTACTTTATGCATATATATATATATGCACATCTATAATTCATACCATTCATTCTATTTTATCTATAGTGAGGTGCGCATGAACAAATGGAAGTGGGTGTGCATGTACACATGTGTGCATGGATATGCAAGCATATGCACATGTGGGTGCACTCTGTGAGAGTATGTGAACATGTCAAGTGCTTTCAAATGTGTACACCCCTGCCACCCCACCCCTGCTTTCTACTGTCCCCTGGGAATCCATTTTGGCTGCCCGGTTTGCATCTTTCTCTCTTTTCTGCAAGGGCTCTCATCCATTTACCAATACATACCTATACACGCATCCAACTACATATGAACACATGTGGTTCCTCATTTTACTTTTTCATCCCCATTTATTCTTGTGGGTGTTCTATCTAATGGTGTGTCTGCTTTGTTCATGGGGCTAGATTCTATGCTTAATCAAGATGCTGTATTTCATAAACATCCTTCTGTTTGCATCAGATCCTTGCATCTGCATTGCCCCAGCTCTGTGGTTCCCTTTCTTTCCACCTCTTCCTTGCTGAGGTGCTGATGAGCTGTTTGGTGGTCAACAGATGATGTGATTAGATGTTCCATTAGCAGATACCTCTCTAGATTGTTCTCAGAGCATGCTTCCCATATGCCTATTAATTTGATCTAAATGCCTGTGAATCAGAAGATGTTGATACAGTCTTACTGGGAGTTACTCAGCTATCTGTTTCACTATTTGAATTGTTCCTGACCTGGGTTTGAGAATCTATAAAGCATTTCTCTGAGCTTTTAACCTTTGCCACTGCCTTTCATAATGGTAGAGATTTGTTCTTGTCTCCCTGAAAAGGAGAACTAGATTCACATTCAAGAGCATGAATCCATTCTATGATGGTTTTTTCTTTTCCCTACAGAGCCCACCCAGACAACTTCCATACCATCTGCTTGTCTCTTCCACACCACTTCACCAATCTTTATGCAGAGAATGTGCATTGCTGAATGAAACCTGCCTGATAAGCAAAGTTATTTCTATTGAAATCATATACCAAATCTCTAAGTGAAACATCACTCTATTTAGGGATGCTTGGGCAGCAGAAAGAAAATTGGCCTGTATTTTCTGATTGAAAACATTCTTAGCCTAGATCCTGACCCCAGAGGAGCAAAATGATCTGTGATTTTAATGTTCTGAAATTTAACCCCAAAGGGCAAACCAGATATTATTAGTTGTGTATTCCCTATAGCACACACTAAGTGAGTTGCGACCATGAGCATGGATAAAAATAAGAATTAATGGAAATATATTACACTTTTATTCAAATTTAATGGAGGCGTGTTAAGATTTTGTTTAAAATATTGCATGAAAAGTGAAGTTATAATGAAATTGTATAGAAAGAGAGCTTGATGAACTAGATCAGCTGGTGAAGAACATTTGATGGTGGCTATTTCTCCAGCTGTCATTCTGGAATGATCTGACCAATGCCCATTTCTGCAGGGGCTGATTCACTGTGACCAGTACTTAGCTCAGAGACTTGGTCTTCCCTGGGGCCGTCCCTGTACTCTAGGCAAGGGTAAACAGGCTGGAGCCTCCTGCAGGTACTCTGAGCCCACAGGCCGGAGGGCAGGTACAGGATTGGAAAGGAGCCTACGAAGCTGCCTAACTTCAGTGACACACACGGAGTGGTGAGCAGATCCAGATGCTGCTTTAATGAGGATACTGTCACCAGAACCAGAGCTCTCCAGGGGGTTGTTAGACTGGGGGTCCTCAAACTCATCCCTGCTGTTCTACTTCCAGGAATGTGTAGAGAAATAAGATTTCTTGTTGCTGAAAAGTAAAACACTAATGGAACATTTCCATGATCACATATCTTCAGCAGCTAGCTACTGAAATATTGTTCTGGTGTGTGTGTGTGTGTGTGTGTATTCACTTGTGCAAATGATTCTAATATTATTTTGGCAATTTTAATGCAGGTTAAATCCCTCCTGGCAGAACTTGGTCTTCCTCCTGTGTGGTTACTGGGACATTTAATTGAATCTAATGAATATTTATTGCACTCAGTCAGAGGGATAGACAAGTTTTCTGTGGGGAATGGAAAATCCTAGGAGATTCATGATCAGGAGACAGACTGAACCCCATGCTGAGAATTGTGAGACCTGCATTCTCCCCTTAACTCCCTTATTATCTATCACTGTACATTTAAGCAGAGCATTTAAACTCTACAGAATTTTAAAGTCAAAATATCATCAATGGTAAAAAGGCGTAGATTGATTACCTTATAAAGAAAACCTCTTCTGCTGGTGCATGGTGCCCCCCCCCTCATCCCAGGAGCTCAGGTGACTGACACAGGAGTATCACAATATCAAAGCAAGCCTCAGCAACTTTATGAGGCCACAGCAACTTAGTAAGACCCTGTCTCAAAATAAAAAATATAAAGGGCTGGGGATGTAGCTCAGTGGTAAAGTGGTTTTGAGTTCAATCCTAGTTCAAAGTGAAAAGAGAAAAAGAAAAAGAAAAATCTCTTCCCCTTGAAAACTGTCATTCAAGGATGAAAGAAAAGTTACACCTTTCATTATCAGATACCTATGCACAAAATGAAATGTGAAAGGATTTGAAAAATCATATAATTAGTAAAGGGAATCCAATAATTCCCAGCATTTAAGTTATAATTAGACACTCTAAAAATCTCCTTTAGCAATTACTGCTTTACACAAATCCTCCTGATCATTCATTCATTCATAAAATATTTTCCATTCATTATCTATGAGAGGTGCCTGAAAGGTCCTAGGGACATAAAACGACTAAGTTAAAATCCTTGACCCCAAAGAATTCACATGAGCTGGATCTGAGAGAAAGGATGGGAAACAAAAGGCAAAGAAATTACCGTTAAATGTGTCCCTAAACTCACTGACAAGAAAATGTCTGTGGTCTTTTTCATGTTTTTATGCCCATTATGAAGAAAGTAGGATGGAAGTGATTGCAAAATGTGAACATGTGCTCCTAACTCATGGGCATTTCAGAAGCTAACACCAATCAATATATAGATGGGTATAAAATAGATATGGCCTGGGGGAAATGACAGAGGAAATGTGGTCAAGCAAGCACTGCCTCAAAGAAGGTGGTTTTGAGCTCCAATTCAGATCCCTCTGAAGCAGTTATTTTAATTTACTAACTTAACTTCAAGTTCCAATTCCTTGTTTGTAAAAGCGCAGATAACAGAGCCTTCCTCGGATAGCGGTTGTGACCTTGTACGAGGGTATTGGGAAAGTGTCTAACTTTTGACTCCTCTGTGTAGCTACTGTTTCAGCTCTTGTTTGTCACTGCTTCTCCTAAAAATCTGCCAATGTTTCTTCCATTTTACTATAATTCTCTACCAAGCGATGTTAGCTTTTCCCCTGGTCTCTGGTACACCTAAGGCATTTTGTAATCTGGAATTAAATTTGTCTGGTTATAAAATCCCCATTTATACCCATTTATATAGCAGTGGGACTTCATGCAGTCAGTATCCCCCAGTCTAGGCTATGGCTGATCTCCCTGTCACTTGGTTCCATTTCACCTGCTCTTAACCCCTGAGGGGAATTTTTGCCATTTCTCTCTTTGTAACAAGCTGCAAGCCCAGTGCCTCTTTCCCCCTATTTCCCGCTGCCTTGTTACAGCTGGCCAGCACCTATCTATGGAGAGCCTAAGTGCCAGTCAGTCAGTGAGCATTCTGCTTTCTAGGATCTGTTCTGAAAGAAGAGGAACTTGCCCTGCTCTTTCCTAGAAAGCCACTGCTCTATCGTGCCATGCTTCTGCTCACAGGGAAAGGGCATCTCCTCTGACGTCACCATCCTAAAGGGGACTGCTGCTTGGTTGCTTGGCCGTCAGATTTAGATCCCTTTTAATGTGTACAGCATTTTGCTTTCTAGTGCTATGCTTGTCACAGAGTTGCTGGTCCAGTCTTCATCTCTGAAATCCGCACCACAATTTAGTTTTTAGTGTGTCTTTTGCTGTCTGTTTTAGCTTTCTCTTTAACATTCTGAATGCTACTAGGAAACAAGGTTTGAACTTTCTCAGGAGGCTCCTGGACTCCCATATAAATGGGTAGGAACAAACAGGTACCAGGCTCAACTTCCATCACAGATATGTTGATATTCCTGTGTCAAGTTGGCACACACAGAGATGGGATGATTCAAGACTTAAAATAAAATGGAATATGATATTTCCTTTAAAGAGTTCTTGACTTCTAGTCAAATTGGTGGATTAAACATAACAAATTAGCCTTTTTGTTCCAAATGCCAAGATATTCTGAATAAAATATTTTCAAATACTTTTAAAGGTACAAAGATTAAGGAGAAACTCTAAAGGTGAGAAGAATTCATCTGAGCTAGCCCAGGGCAATAGACCCAGATATGGAGCCTCTGACAACTGCATGAGATTAGGAAGCAAATTTTTGAAAGACAGATTGAGCACAAATTGAGCTCCTCCATGAAACCAGGGGCTGGTAATTGCTGTCTCTTTGGGGATCTGTCTGCTAACCTCAGTCACAGCAAAAAGCAAACTGATCACTTCCAGTCATGGCTGAAAATAGAATCATCTATGGTTAGAACACAATTTATGTTTCTCCAGTGCCTGAGAAATCAGGGCCTGCAATAGAGTTTGGATGCAGGCAATCGGTAAACCTCTACATGGAAAGGTCTCCGTGAACCAGAGAAGGAGGCTTATGGAGAACCTTGGATGTGAAATGAAACGAGGTTATAGGGAAGAATCACATGGTAACTGAGAGAGTTGGTTCCATGAAAATCAGGCTTTGGTTCCACTCCCCCAAGGAGGTGAATACATAACAAAGGGAGAAGAGCTAATAGAAATGTATGAAGCCAACTTAAGTGTGTTTAAAAGCAGCTTGAAAAGACAAGGAGAAAATAGCAAACATGATATAAGAATGAGAGTATGTGAGATAGAACAAGCAGATATGAAAAATAACCTAAAAATATAGTATTGGAATTTCTTAATTGATTGGTTAAATAATAGATCACATAAAACTTAAGAAGAAGCAGTGAAATGGAAGACAGCTTGAACAAATCATTCAGAAATCAGCCCTGAGAGATAATGCATCAAAAAGATGAAAAGAAGCGAGATAAACAGCACAAAATAATACCCAGTGTACCTCACTGTGGAGTTCTAGGAGATTAGAGGGGATGATAGAGTTGGTATTCATAAAGATAATGTTGAGAATTTTCCAGCAATGAAGAAATGGGTAGAATGAATAAAATGTATAAATACTATTGTAATGCAACTGAAAAACCTTAGTAGAAAGTTCTAAAACATACCAGAGATAAATCATAGTACTGATAAAGAAAGAATGGTCTGATAGACTGCTGATTTTCATACAAAATAAAAGGTAAAAGAAGACAATTGAAAATCCTGAAGGAAAATGTTGTAAATTTAGAATTCTTGCCAGATGAATGAGCATTTAAGGAGGAGGGCGAAATACTGACATTTTCAACTCTGCAAATAACTTGTTTATGTTAAGATTATTATAACAAGATATATGAAATACACAAAATAATGTAATAAGGCAATAACAGTGAATTGATAAAGAAAAACAGAATGTAAGAAGTAATAGTGATAAGACAAATCAACAAATCTTTAAACATCTGATCTTTGACAAAGGGGGTCAAATATAACATGGAGGTGAGATAGCCTATTCAACAAATGGTGGTGGACAAACTGGACAGCCACTTGCAGAAAGTTGAAATTAGATCTCATCTCTCACCTTGCACAAAAGAAATCAATTCAAAGTGCAACAAGGAACTGTGAATTAAACCAGCTACCACACAAATGCTAGAATAAAATTTTTTTGTTTGTTGAATATGTACTTACAATTAAGGGGGAATCATTATTAAACAATCAAGAACAAATGTATATTCACATTGCAAGTCAAGGGTGATGCCATTCCATGGTTTCCTCTCTTGGGTTCTCCGTGGTTCCATGTTTCCCCCAATTAAACTCCTATGTTAAATAGACTTCTCGCAGAGGTTGGAGGTTTTCCTGTAAGTTGATTCCCCCATACTCGCTCCCTCCAGACTCCTTGACATCCTTCCTATTCCCTCCCCGCTCCCTGCCCCTCTCCCTACCTCTCTAGGTATCCTAGGCAAGGTTCCCCCCATTAGTGTAAAAATTCATACATGTTGAGGTTATTATTAGTTCAGCCATCTATCATCTGTTTCCAGTTGTATTCTAGCTTCCACAAATGAGAGAAAACATTCGGCCCTTGAGTCGCTTAGCATAATTTTTTCCATCTCCATCCATTTGGCTGCAAAAGCCATAATATCATTTTCTTTATTTTTTTTATTTTTTATGTTTTTTGAGAGAGAGAAACAATTTTTATTTAGTTTTTCATGACTTTCATTGCTCCGAGACATTGTTGGGTACGCGGTGCTGGGGTTTGAACTCGTGTACTCAGGCAATATCATTTTCTTTAAAAGCCAAGTAGTATTCCATTATATATATATGTACCAATATTTTTGAATCCACTAGTTGAGTGAGGGGCATCTGGGTTGGTTCCATAATCTAGCTATAGTAAATGGAGCTGCTATAAACATTGATGAAGCTGTATCTCTATTATATGCCAATTCTAACTCTTTTGGGAAAATACCCAGGAGTGGGATAGCTGGGTCATAAGGTGGTTGTAGCCCTAATTTTTTGAGGAGTCACCACACTGCTTTCCAGAATGGCTGAACCAGTTTGCAGTCCCACCAGCAATGTAACAATGTTCCTCTTTTCCCACAGCCACTCCAGCATCTGTCATTGTTTGTATTCTTCATTTTTGCCACTCTAACAGGAGTGAGGTGGAATCTCAGTGAAGTTTTGATTTGCATTTCTCTTATTGCTAATGATGTAGAGCATTTTCTCATATATTTATGGGCTTTCTGGACTTCCTCTGCTGAGATTTTTTTTAAGTTCCATAGCCCATTTATTGATTGGATTATTTGTGATTTTAGTGTTTAGTTTTTTAGTTCTTTGTATATTATGGATATTAGCCCTCTGTCCAAGGTGTAGCAGGCAAAAATTTTCTCCCATTGTGTAGGATCTCTCTTGATACTCTTGAGTAGCCAGAATAAAAATTAAGAGCAACACTCCAGCATATGAGAGTAGGAAAATACTTTCTCAACAAGACTCCCAAAGCAGAAGAAGTAAAGTCAAGAATCAATGAGTGGTATACTATTAAATTTAAAAGCTTTTGCTCAGCCAAGGAATTGGTCAAAACTGTCAAGAGAGAACCTATAGAATGGGAGATAATCATGGCCTGTGATTCTTCTGACAGGGGACTAATATGCAAAATTTACAAAGAACTCAAAAAGCTTAATCTCAAAAACACAAACAATCCAATCAATAAAAGGGCCAGAGAGCTAAACAGAAACTTCTCAACAGGGGAACTTGAGCAAGCCAATGAATACATTAAAAAGTGTTCTAAACCCCTAGTAATCAGAGAAATGCAAATCAAAACTACATTAAGATTTCACCTCACTCCAGTCACACTGGCAAAGATGAACAATATAAACAATAACAGATGCTGGAAGGTTTGAGTCAACACTAGCACACTGTTGGTGGAACTGCAGACGGTACAGGTGCTCTGGAAAGCAGAGTGGAGACTCCTCAAAAAATTAGGGTTGGATCCATCATACCACCCAGCTATCCTTCTTCTGAGTATTTTCCTAGAGGTGTTAAAATCAGCATATTACATTTGACACAGCAAAATCAATGTTCATAGCAGCTCAATTGAAAATAGCTAAATTATGGAACCAACCCAGATGCCCCTCACTGTATGAATGGATCCAAAAGCTCTGGTATATATGGAGTGGAGCTCTACTCAGCTATTAAAAACAATGATATTGCAGCCTTTGAAGGTAAATGGATGGCAATGGAAAAAATCATGCTGAGTGAAATTAGCCAAACCCAGAGACTCAGAAGTCAAATATTTTCCCTCATTTGTGAAGATAGAGCAAAACCCTGGCTTGAGTGAAAGATTTTCAAGCTTATGTATTAGACTCAGCAAAAGTATAGAAACACATGATCTAAGGCAACCATATATATGTAGGTGGGGGAAAAGGGAAGGGAGGGAGGGTATGGTGGGATTCCAGGAGACAATCAACAATGTAGCATGCTCTTTACAACCGCCATCACCCCAAATCCAAATTTAAAAAAAAAAATATATACATATATAGAGAGAGAGAGAGAGGAGAGGAGGGAGAGAAAAAGAGAGAGAGAGATTTATATCAGTTGATCAGTTGTAGGGGCAAAATATAGAAGAATCAAGAAACTGGTGTGTGGGTGATGTGAGGGTAACTCAGGTTTAGGAGCAAATGCATAATATATTGTTACTTTATATGCATTTATGATTGTACAAAAACACAACTCCTTAATAAATTATAAATTTATAAAAGAAGTAAAAGTGAACAATAAAATATGTAAGACATGATGGTACAAAGTGCTTGTCCATTATAAAAGAATTGTAATGAGAACAAGAGTTAAAAGCGTGTATGTCTGTGTGTGTGTGTGTTTGTTTGTGTGTTTATAGGCCATTTGGAATAACACAATATTAATCATGTGAGTTGGGGTTTGAAAGTGGCAGAAGGTTGGGGGAATTTATTAGTAAAGTATTTGTCTTCTTTGGAAAGGGAATACAGATGTTGATTCATTTTATATTTGGCAGTAGAAATTGAAGTGTGTATGTAAAATATTAAAGGTAAACAAGAACAATGAATAATTTATTAATTATTAGAGAAAAAGGAAGGAAAAGAAGTGGATAATATATATATATATATATATATATATATACGTATATGCATATACATATATATACATATAGACAACCCAGAACAAGATGACAGAAATAACTTCACACTAGAAAAAATTATAAATTATATGAATGTACAGAACAATGATGGATATGAACAGATTTCATTAATATCTATTTGATATTTTCAAGAAACACATTAAAAATGTTTCTTTTTTTAAAGAGAGAAGGACAGTGAGAGAAAGAGAAAGAGAGAGAGAGAGAAAGGGAGGATCAATTTTACTTAGTTTCTCATGTGGCTCTCATTATGTTGCTCTGACACTTCATTGTGTACATGGTGCTGGGGTTTGAAACCGCATCCTTGCATATGCCAGGCAAGCACCGTAACTGTTAAGCCACCACTTCAGCCCTCAAAATGTTTTGAAAGAGACTATAAAACATATGCCAGGTAAATAATAAAATAAAGTGCTGAACAAATATAATCAAGGAGAATATAAGATAAAAATAGAAAAGGAAAAAAGAAAACATTTCAAAGGAAACAAAAGATACCCCAGGAAGTCCTACTGTGTGCATAAAAACTCAATTTCCAAACTTCTAAAGCAAGAACTGAAAGAATAATAGGAGAAATTGACAAAGCCATACAATGATAGGTGATATAACCCATTTCTTTCAGAAAATTATGTCTCAAACTTTCAAAAACTCAGTTTTAAAAAAGGTAGTTGACAACTTTGATCTAATCATTTTACATAGGATTGTGTATTTGACAAACAACCTCATTTTTTTCAAGAGTATGTGAAACGTTTAAAAAAAGCCATATACTCCAAAAAGTCTGCACAATTTTCAGAGTTGATATCATACAACCATCTCTGACTACAGGGCAACAAAGTTAGAAAACAGAGAACTAGAAAGAGTTCAACCCTCAAAGCTTATAAAAAATGTTTGAGAAAAATACATTTCAAAATAACTCATGAGTTATAAAAGAAGTAACTTGAGGAATTAATAAAATGATAAACACTACATTTTAAAAATTTGAGTAGAGTTAACCAATTCTCAGAATGAAACTTAAAGCTTTCAATAAGGCAAACTAACGGATTCTTTTTCAATTAAAAATCATTCAGACTTACCTTTCTCCCATTTTCTCCTATCTTTTTAGGATGTCAATTAAAAGTGTGCTACCTTTGTCAAGTATCAGATTGATGTAAATATGTGCATTTATGTCTTATGTCTATTCTATTGGTTTTCATGTCTATTTTGATGCCAATATAGTAGCTCTATAGAAAAATTTGAGATTGGGTATTGTGATGCCTTCTGCATTACTTTTCTTGCTCAGAGTTGCTTTGACTATTCTGGGTCTTTCATTCTTCCAAATGAATTTAAGATTTCTTTCTAATTCTTTAAAGAATGTTATTGGTATTTTGAGGGGCCTACATTGAATCTGTGTTATTATTTTTGGTAGTATGGCCATTTTGACAGTATTAACTCTATCTATGCAAGACAAGAGAGGTCTTTCTATCTTCTGAGAGCTTCAATTTCTTTCTTCAATGTTTCATTGTTTTATTTGTAGTGATCTTTTATCTCCTTAGTGGATGAATTTTCAGGTTTTTTGGAGGTTATTGTGAATTTAGATGATTATCTTTATTTCTTTCTCAGCTGTATCACTGTTGGATTACAGGAAAGCAGCTGATTTGTGAATGTTGATCTTTTATTCTGCTACTTTTCTGAATTCATGTATCAGTGATAGAAGTCTTCTGGTGGAATTTTTTGGTCTTATAGATATAGGATTATGTCATCAGCAAACGGATAATTTGACTTCTTCGTTTTCTATTTATAACCCTTTAATTTCCTTTTCTTGCCTAATTGCTCTGGCTAGAATTTTGAGAAATTAAAAATATTTTGCCTAGCAAAGGAAATAATTAAGAGGATGAAGTGAGAGTCTATGGAATGAGAGAAAATCTTTACCTGCTATTCCTCTGATAGGGGATTAATATTCAGAATAAATAAAGAACTCAAAAATTCCACCTTCCCCCCAAAGCGCCCTAAGTAACCCAATTAGTAAATGGGCAAAAAGAACTAAACAGAAATTTCTTAAAGAAGAAACGCAAATGGCCATTGCATTTCTAGCAATCAGGGAAATGCAAATCACAACTACACAAAAATTTCATCTCACTCTAGTCAGAATGGCAATCATCAAGAACATAGATAATAGTAAATGCTGGAGAGGATGTGGGGAAAAGAGTCTACTAAACGTTTGTGGAACTGCAAATCAGTACAACCACTCTGGAATGTGGTGTGGATATTCTTTAAAAAAAAAAAAAAAACAACTAGGAATGGAGACACCACAGGATCCAACTATCCTACTTCTTAGAATGTATTCAAAAGAACTAAAATCAAAATACTATAGCAATAAAACCACTTTAACATTTATAGCAGTGCAATTCACAAAAGCCAAATTATGGAATCCACCCTGATGACTGTCAACAGATGAATGGATCAAGACAATGTGGTCTATATACACAATGGAGATGTATTCAGTCACAAAGAAGAATGAAATTTTAGCATTTGTCAGTAAACGGATGGAAATGGAGAACAGCATGCTAAGTAAATAAGCTAGACTCCAAAAATCAAAGGTCAAATATTTTCTTTTATATATGGAAGCCAAAGAAAAATAAGAGAAAGAAGGTGGTGGTGCTGGGGGAGGGGGTAGAATCAGATACCATAAAGATATAAGGAAGAAGAGTAAAGTAGAAGACAGAACAAGAGTGAGGGAGGGAGGAAGGAAGAGAAAGGGAAAGAAAAATGGAATGAATTCAACAAAATCATGTTATGTTCGTATATAAATGTACCAAAAGAAATTTCACCTATTATGTATATGTTGAAAGTACCAAACAAAAATAAATAGATAAATAATGGAGTTAAAGGAAGATTAGTAAAGGAGGGAGAATAGAGAGAGGGTAGAGGGGAAGGAAAAAGGGGGGAGTAGGGATTGAAATGAAATTCCTTGTAAGTATGACTTTATTAAAATGAACCCAATTATTATGTATAATTATAATGCTCTAATAAGAAAAGTGTGTTATATCTTTCTTTTTGCGTTTTTCCTTCTTTTCTCATATTTTTTCCTCTGTATTACATTTTTGTTTCTGCAGATCTATTTTGCATTTCATTAACTCATTCTTCAGCTATGTCTACTTTGTTGCCAAAGCTGTATTTGCAAACTTAATTTTTATTTTTATATTTTTGAGTGATAGATGTTGTGATTTTTTCCCCAGACCAAACTACTTATATAATTTTAACAAGATTTTATTTTTTATTATGGTTTTGCATATTGATGAGGCTTGTTGTTACACTTCCATAATGTACACATCATGTATCCCCCCGTAACCTCTCCACCTTCATTCCCTCCCCCCTTCATCCCCCATTCTTAGTCTGTGAGGTTGCCACCAGTTCAACTGATAATCCATGTTGATGAATCTGTTGTCTAAACTTACTGTTCTCTAACTCTTTCCTATATTGTACTCTAGCTTCCACAAATGAGAGAAAACATTCAGCCCTTTAGTTTCTGGGTTTGACTGATTTCACTCAATATGATTTTCTCCATCCATCCATTTACCAGCAAAGGCCATGGTTTCATTTTTTTAATAGCTGAGTAGAATTCCGAGTGTGTGTGTGTGTGTGTGTGTGTGTGTTTATGGTGTGTTTGTGATGTGTGTACACATCACAGTATCTTGATACATTCATCCAGTGATGGACATTTGCCTTGATTCCATAATTTAGCTATTGTGAATTGTGCTGTAATAAACGTTGGTATAGCTGTATCACCATAATATGCTGAATTTATGCCTTCTGGGAAAACACATAGGAGTAGGATAAATGGGTCATACAAAGATTCCACCCTTAATTTTTTGAGGAGACTCTGTACTGCTTTCCAGAGTGGTTGTACTAGTTTACAATCGCACCAACAGTGCACAAGTGTTCCTTGTCCCCCACATCCTCTCAAGCATTTGTGATTGTTTGTATTCTTGATCTTTGCCATCTGACTAGCATGAGGTGAAATCTTAATGAAGTCTTGACTTGCATTTCCCTGATTTCTGGAGGTGATGAACAATTTTTCATATATTTATTGGCCTTTTTCATTTCTTCTGTTGAGAAGTTTCTGTTCCACTCTTTTGTCCATTTATTGAGTGGGTTGTGTGTTTGGTATTAAGCTGTTTGAGTTGTTTACATATTCTGGATATTAGACCCCTGTCAGAGGCATAGCTGGCCATGATTTTCTCCCATTCTGTAGGCTCTCTATGTTCTTAACTGATTCCTTAGCTGTGTAGAAACTTTTTAGTTTAATGGCATCCCACTTATTGATTCTTGGTTTTAATTCTAGCACTATGGGGGTGTTGTTAAGGAAGTCAGTGCCAACTCCTATATGTGGAGTTTAACTCTATTTTCTCTTCTAACAGTTATAAGGTACAAGGTTTAGTTCCTAGGTCTTTGATCCATTTTTATTTGAGTTTGAGTTTTGTGCAGGGTGAAAGATACAATCCAATTTAATTTTTCTGCATATGGCTATCCAGTTTTCCCAGCACCATTTGTTGAAAAGGCTGTCTTTTCTCCAAGTTATATTTTGTCACCTTTGTCAAATATTAGATGGCTATAGAATTATGCTTTTGCCTATGTGTCTTTTATTCTATTCCATTGGTCTTCATGTCAATTTTGATATCAATACCATGCTTTTTTTCCTAAGTATGACTTTGGCTATTATGGGTCTCTTATTTTTCTAAATGAATATAAGATATGATTTTTCTATATCTGTGAAGAATATGGGGTTTGTATTGAATCTGTATAGCACTTTGGGCAGAATGGCCATTTTAATTATATTAATTCTGCCTATCCAAGAACATGGGATGTCTTTCCATCTTCTCAAGTTTTCTATTTCTTTCTTCAAAATTCTGTAATTTTCTTTGTAAAAGTCTTTTGTTTCCTGGTTAGATTAATTCCGAAGGGTTTTTTTTTTTTTCCTGAGGTTATTGTGAATGGGATGGTTTTCCTGATTTCATTCTTGGCCAAGTCAAAGTTGGAGTATAGAAAAATCTATTGATTAATGGGTGTTGATCTTGTATCCTGCTACTTTGACAAATTTATTGATTAGCTCTAGCAGTTTTTTATTGGAATTTTTGGGTCTTCTAAGTACAGGATCGTATATATCATCAGCAAATGGAGATAGTTTGACTTCTTCTTTACCTATTCATACTCCTTTGATTTTCTTCTCTTACTTGATTGCTCTGATTAGTGTTTGAAGATCTATATTGAATAAGAGTGGTGAAAGTGAACAACCTTGTCTTGTTCCTAAGTTTAGTAAGAATGATTTTAGTTTTTCTCCATTTGTATAATACTAGTTATGGGTTTATAATAAATGGCCTTTACAATGTTAAGGTAAGATCCTTTAATCTCTAGCTTCTATGGTGTTTTAAACATGAATGGGTGTTGGACTTTTGTCAAAGGCCTTTTCTGTGTCTGTTGAGATGATCATGTGGTTTTTGTCCTGGCCTCTGTTTAAGTGATGGATTACATTTATTGATTTGCATGTGTTGAACCCTCCTTGCATCCCTGGAATGAAACCCACTTGGTTATGGTATATTATCTTTCTGAGGTGTTTTTGAATGTGGTTGGTTGGGCTAGTATTTTTTTTAAGGATGCTTGCATCTATGTTCATCAGGGATATTGGTCTGTAGTTTTCTTTCCTTAATGTGTCTTTGTCAGGTTTTGGTATCAGGGTTATGTTTGCTTCATAAAAATTGTTTGGGAGTATTCCATCCCTTTCAATCTCTTGTAATAAATTTATAAAGAGAGGTGTTAATTCTTCTGTAAAGGTCTGGTAGGACTCAGCTGAGAATCGATTGGGATCTGTGCTTTTCTCCTTTTTTTTTGAAGGCTTTTAATTGTTGACTCAATTTCATTAATTGATATTGGCCTATTTATTGTTTCTATATACTCTTGTGTCAATTTGACCATATCATATGTATTATGGAACTTGTCCATGTCTTTCAATTATCCAGCTTATTGGAGTATAAGTTCTCAGTATAGGTTCTGAAAATCCTCTGTATTTCAGAGGGGTGTGTCGTGATTTCACAATTTTTGTCTCTGATTTTGTTGATTTATTTCTTTTCATTCTTTCTTTTGGTGAGGTTGGCTAGGAGTTTGTCAATTTTATTTATTTTTTCAAAGAACCAACACTTTGTTTCATTGATTCTTTGTATTTTTTTTAATTCTCAATTTCATTGATTTCAGCTCTGATCTTGATTATTTTCTGTCTTCTACTCTTTTGGGGATGAGTTTGTTCTTCTTTTGATAAGGATTTGAAGTATAGTATAAGCTTATGTATTTGGGATCTCTCTAGTTTTTTGGTGTGGACACTCAGAACTATAAATTTACCCCTAAAAATGCTTTTATACTGTACCAGATATTTCAATATATTGTGTCTTCATTCTAATTTGTTTCTCAGAAGTTCCTGATTTCTGTTCTCATTTCTTCTTTGATCCATTCTTCATTTAAGAGAGTAGTATTCAGTCTCCATGAATTTATGTGATTTCTGTGATTTTTTTTACTGTTGCTTTCTAGTTTCATACCATTATGAGTTGATAGGATACATAGAATTATTTCAAATTTTTTTATTTGCTGAGATTTCCTTTGTGATCTAGAATATGGTTTGTTTTGAAAAAAGTTCCATGTGCAGCTGAGAAGATGGTAAATTCAGCTGTTCTGGGATGAAATATTCTTCAGATGTCTGTTAAATCCATTTAATTTAAGGTGTCAATAATGACTATACTGATTTTTTGTTTGTTTGTTTGGATGATCTGTCTATTGGTGGAAAGGGTATATTGACATCCCCCGGTACTATCGTGTTGTAGACAACTTATGTAAATTTTAAAATAGTTTTTTCCTTGCAGATAACTTCGAATTTGATTTTCTAAAGCAGTTTTTATAGTTGCCACATCAATACCTAAAATGACAGGTGTTTGTATATTTGTGCCTTACACCTGTACTTTCTCCTTTGCAATGTCTTATGTATGTGCATGTGTGTGTATTCTAGGTTATCTTTGGCTGTGTGTTGGTTCTTGTCTTTTAAGTATAATTTGTAGGAATAATACAAGATGAAGGTATGCTCTTCGAAAGAGGATTTTAATTTTTCTATTAGGTATTTGGTGACACTGCCAGTTTGTGGATGACATTAATTTAAGCTTAAACTCTGATATTATTTACATGATCCAGGCGATAAGAACTCTGGTTTCAAGACCTCTCTGGGTTATTTTGGGAGTTAGTTAAGGCAACTGGTTTCCAAGGGGCTGGTTCTTAATCAAATCTCTACTTTGGGCAAGTCTGAACTTTGACCTCTGTTTTCTTTGCTCTGTGAAATGACCAGTACTACAGTTCAGTCTCAGAGCTCTTAGATGGAGATAGGTGTAGGTAGGATGCTTAGCAAGTGCTCTTTGAGAGTTAAATTTACCTTTCTGGATTCTCACATTTTCCTGGAAATTAATACCAATACTTTTTGGAAAATCTTGTATTTTTTCTTTGTCTATATCTTCAATTCTTCCATTGTTCCATGTCTTAGAATTTTGGACAATTTCCCCTACTCCTTTGATTTCCTTCTAATAGTAAGTGCCTATTAGCATTCTTGAATGTTTTGTTGCTATCTCAAATCTAACATTTCAAAACAAAGCCCTTTGTCCACTACATGCAAAAACAGACACACACGTGGCTACGGACTTCCAACCCTCTGGTATAGTCCATTCTCTTGCCCTAGTGCATCCTCTAAATGCATCATCAGAAACCTTGGACTCATCATGAATCTGTCTTTGCTCTTGCTATCTCCTTTCCATCCGTTCTATTAGCAGTTCCTCACCACATAGTCACAAAATTCCCCTCATTTTTCCTCTATTCTTCACATCCACTACCACCACTCTGAGCCACCATCATCTCTTAGGTTAATCCAGACAACACCTAAATTAGATTAATATCTTGTTTCTTCTCTTGCTGAGCACAACATTTCCATTTTTAAACTCCAGACATAAGATCTTTAAAAATGTAAATTTTATCACTGTCTTTCCCTATTTAAATGCCACTCTCTGAAGTTGGATGAAGTCATTCCAATGATAAGAAATTTGATAACAAGACCCTGAGCATTCATGGCTCCTCTCTGACTCCACCCAGTGCACTGGTGTCAATTTCCATTTGTCTGATGGGTGGAGCTTAAACTGCTGTGGGGACTTGTCTCATTTTCTGCATTACTAGTCTCCCTATCTGAAATGGTATTTTTATTAATTTGTTTTCCTGTTTAATGTCTGTCTTCTTGCCTGGAATGTGCCTGTCTTGTCCAATTCCCAGAATAATATGTGACACAGAAAATGTTCAACAGATATATTTCTGTGGTTGTTGAAAAATGGGGAAATCTCCTGTGTATTCCTTGAATTGCTTTATTTTCGGACACACCAGTTACATTTAAATATGTAGTCTGCTTCTCTTTTAGAAAAAATAAAAGGGCAGGGACAAAATGAGATAAGGTGTGTACCTAAGCAGATGTTCTGAGAAAGTTTCTTCTCTCTGCTGGAAGGTGGGTGATTATACCCTATGAGCAGTTCCTCCTTAGAGCCAGTCTGTATGACTTGAGACTGTATGAGGTGGGGACCTATCTGACACCATCATGTGCCTACAACCCCCAATCACTTGTCCTTCTCATCTGTGTGTCCTCCCTTCCACTCCACCTCATTGAGATTTGCCACTTCCTCCTTTCTTTTCTGTTCATTTTTTGTACTGAGGATTTGTACTGAGCCACATCCCCAGTCCTTTTTATATTTTATTTTGAGACAGATTCTTGCTAAGTTGCTTAGGGTCTTGCTCAGTTGCTGAGGTTGACTTTATATTCATGATCCTCCTGCCTCAACCTTCTGAGCCACTGGGCTTATAGGCATATGCCACCATACCCCAGAACTTGCCTCTTCCTTTCTTTTCTTTTCTTTTTCATTCTTTTAAAAATAAAATAGTTTATTTTTATTTTTTAATTTTTATTGGTTCTTTTTCATATATACATGACATTAGGATATACAATGACATAATTATAAAAGCATGGAGTATAACTTATTCTAATTTAATCCCCAGTATCTCCCCTTCCCCTCCATTCCTCCTGTCCCCTGTCCTTTTTAGATATATGTGACATAATGATATAATTATAAAAGCAACGAGTATAACTTGTTCTAATTCAGTCCTCAGTATTTCCCCTTTCCCTCTGTTCTCCTCCTTCTGCTCTACTGATCTGTTATTTACTAATAGTTTTTTTAAATTTAGTAACTTGTTGATGAGATTCACTATGGCATGTTCACATATGAATTTATGAACATTGATTCACTCCATGAACTTTCCCTATCTCATCCTTCTTTCCTCTGTTTCCTTCCCTTTTGTCTATTTCTCTGAACTTTTTCTTATTTTGGTTCAGCTTCTGCATATCAGAGTGAGCATTTAACCTTTGGCTTTTTTGAGACTGGCTTGTTCCACTTAGCACTTAGCCTTGAGTCCCATCCATTTGGCAGCAAATCTTATAAAGTCCTTCTTCTTTATGACTGGATAATATTCCATTGTGTGTGTATACCACACTTCCTTTATCCATTCATTTGTTGAAGGGTGCCTTGGTTGACTCCATAGCTTAGCTATTGTGAATTGTGCTGCTCTAAACATTGATGTGACTGCATCACTGTAGTATATTGATTTTAGATCCTTTGGATATATACCAAGGAGTAGGATAGCTTGGTCAAATGGAAATTCCATTCCTTTTTTTTTTTTAAGAGGGAGAGTGAAAGAGAGAAAGAGAAAATTGATTATATTTTTTCATCTGCGTTTTGTTTTTCCTACACTTAGTTGTGTATGTGGTGCTGGGATTTGAACCCAGGCCCTCATGCATGCCAGGCAAGTGCTCTACCGCTGAGACACCGCTACTGCCCCCCATTCCTTATTTTTTGAAGGATCTTTATACTATTTCCAGAGTGGTTGTACCAATTTGCAGTCCTACCAAGAATGTATAACTGTACCTTTCCCCCACATCCTCATCAACATGTATTATTGTTTGTATTCTTGATAATTGCCATTCTTACTGTTTTTAAGGTTTTTTGTGTTCTTTGTACATCCTGGATATTAATTTCATATCTGAGGGGCAGATGGCCAAGGCTTTTTCCCATTCTGTACATTGTCTCTTCACACTCTTAATTGTTTCCTTTGCTGTGAGGAAGTTTTCAAATTTGATGCCATTCCATTTATTCATTTTTAATTCCACATCTTACACTTTGGGAATCTTATTAAGGAAGTTAGTTCCTGAGCCAACATGTTGCAGTGTGGGGCCTACATTTCCTTCTAGTAGTTGCAGGTCTCTTGTCTAATTCCTAGGTCTTTGATACACTTTGAGTTGAGTTTTCTGAAGGGTAAGAGGGGTTCAGATTCATTCTACTACATATTGATTTCCAGTTTTCTCTTCATTTGTTAAAGAGGCTATCTTTTCTCCAATTTATGTTTATGGTACCTTTATTGAGTATGAGGCAGCTGTATGTATGTGGGTTTATCTCTGTGTCTTCTGTTCTATTCCATTGGGCTTCATGTCTGTTTTGTTACCAATACCATGCTGTTTTTATTATTATAGCTCTGTAGTATTGTTGTAATACCTCAGGCTTCACTTTTGTTGCTAAAAAAATGTTTTGGCTAATCTGGGTCTCTTATTTCTCCAAATGAATTTCACGATTTCTTTTTCTATTTCTGTGAAGAATGTCATTGGAATTTTAACAGGTATTGCATTAAATCCATGCATTGCTTTTGTAATGTGGCCACTTTGACAATGCTAATTCTGCCTATCCAAGAACACAGGAGGTCTTTTCATCTTCTAAGGTCTTCTCAATTTCTTTAGTGCTCTGTAGTTTTCCTTCACCTCTTTTGTTATATTGATTCATAAGTATTTTATTTTTTGAAGCTATTATGAATGGAATAATTTTCCTAGTTTCTTTTTCAGCAAGTTCATCATCTATATACAGATGCATGATAGATTTGTGAATTTATCATTTAAAAGGACAGATATAGTATGGTACCACTTATATGACATACCTAGAATAAGGAAATGCATAAGATAAAAAATAGATTAGGAACTGCCAGGGGTTCAGGAGGGAGGATGAAATATTAAGCACTGCCTAATGATTATAGAGCTTTGATTTGAAGTAATGAAAAGGATTTTGAAAATAGTGGTAAGAGATGCACAACCTTGTGAACATAATACCACTGAATCACATACTTAAGAATGGTTAAAAATGGATAATTTTATGCTATTTCTATTTTATCATAGCTTTAAAATCAATAATGTAATATACTAAGAAAAACTTTAAATGGGCGAATGATATGTGGATTATATCTCAAGAAAGCAGTTTTTATTTTCAAAAAATATTGTCTTGAATTTGTTAGTGTCTGATTTTTTCAGATAGTTCACTTTCTCTTTTATTATGGACTTAAAGTTAGGTGCTGTAGACAAAGGGCTCTAGAGAGATGCTTATTACATTAATGAAGGAATTAACAAGAGGGAAGGAAAATCTGAGTTGTGTAGATTTTAAATCTTCAATTTGTTGTTTGATAGTATTTACATGACGATTATCTTTCAAAGTGTTCTGTTCATTTTATGTTAAGTTTATTTTTTCCTACTCTTATGAGAAAACAAAAGTAGTTCAGCTGGAGTAGTGAAACTCTCAGGCCCTTACATTATAAGATCTCAAAGCAAATGCTAGGAGAAGAGAGAGACAGAAGAGCCACAGCTCCCAGGTGACTCCTCTCAGGCCTAATTCCTAATCATTCCCAGATTTCATAACTCACATTTCAAAAGAAAGAGAGATTAAAGAAGAGGCTAAAGGAATGTATGAGTTGGGTATTTCTAAAGCTCAGTTGGTGCCACAGGTGAACCATGACATTAGCTTGCATGTAACTGCTGTTGTCCTTTGCATTCAATCCAGTAGGTTCATCTTTCAGCTTTACCCATGTTATCATTAAAGGAAATTGAAATGCTTTACTGCTCTCTAGTTCAGATTATGGTCTTGTGTTTTACCTTCACCCCTCATGTGACTTGCTTCTAATGCATTTATTCACTGTTTGCCTTCACATTTTATCAAATTTCTTGAAGGCCTGTATTAGAAATAAGGAGGAATACATCTTTACTGTGTGCACAAAGAATGCAGAGCTGCAATTAGAATGACACACAAGAGGTCCCTAACTTATCCATGAACTGGTACATTCCAAATATAGCTTATAAATTTCTTGTTTAAAAATCAGAATGCATTTTTAATAATAACCAAGTTGTAAAAGGATTTTGCATCCTCAAGATAACCCAAAGAAAACAACAAAACTGTTAAATTGTTAAGTTTTGGGAACTAGACAAGAGACACAAACTGTAGATCAAGTTGGACTTGTGTGATGGAGTCTAGTTGCCCTTGTCAACACTGTTTTAAACTCCAGAATGTTCCAGAAATTAATCACTGCAGAAACATCTTCCTCTTCTCATTGGTTTCCTGGTGTAACTCATGGTAGACCTTTTTGGTGAGGATTTCCTTGCTTTGAGAAGAACTAACAAGACATTTTGGGCTAAACAGGAAGTAGGTGTGATTGGTAGTTTCTGTTGAGAAGATTGATCAGGTGGATAAAACTGTTGTGAGACTCACAAGACGAGAGCCACCAAAGAGATTGAAAAGCAGCCAAATGTTTGAAAATTGGAAGAAAGAGGAATATAAACTATTGAAGGGAGTCCTGGAACCAGCTATTCATTTATTTATGAGTGAGTCAACATTGCCAATAGAAAAGCTGTGGAAACTCTCGCAGAATATAGTGTTGAAACCAGATTCCACTAGTCTCTAGTATACTCCACAGATTATCTGAGCCTATTACCATTTCTAGTTTAAAATGCACAACTGCTAGAGTCATTAAATCTTATTAAATCAGTGTGAGACTATTGGGAGTCATAATTGTCAGTTTTTATGCACCGTGTAAACTCTTATAAAACTACAGGCTTCCATAATTATATTCGAGGCGCTTCCTCCCAGAGCCCACACAAACACTTACAAATACCAAGGTGTTCGGGGATTCCACTTATTTTATATTTGGTCTTAAAGGACCAAACATGTGGTTGATTACGACCCTCCAGCAAAGTAGTGAAATGAATTAATTTCTGGGTGATTAGCTACATTTTATGGTGACTATTTTGGCTTAATAACAAAGAAAGCCATATGTACATGTGCTTCTGTGTGGATATAGATTAAGAAAATCAGGGAAAGCAAATGCTTTGTTCTGAGATTGGAATATTGAATTTATGTTGTCTTCCTTCTACTTCAAACAAGAGATTGTGGCTTGAACAACTCTTGCTAATTAGTTTAGGTAGTAAGTGCTGTGACTATATATCTTACATCTCAGTCTTCCAAAACAGAAATAACAACAATGCTGACAGCCTCATAATTATCCACAAGAACCCAAGATCCTGAAAAAAATGAAAATAAGTGATTGAATCAAATAGCAACTTAATTTTTCTATTTTCATCTGACATTTGGGGAAGGCTATAATGTAAATTTTCCTCTCAACTTTTCTAAATTTGTCATAAAAATTGTATTGATGTTTGACAAACCTCTTTTCATAGACCTTTCATATTTCTGATAAGTTGACAATTTGATTATTTATTGTCATTTTTCACTTTTTAAAAAATCTCTGGGGTACATTGGGAGTTGATTAAAATTTAGTTGTCTAAAATGCTCTCTTCTACTTTGTTCTTAAGAAGTTCTATGTATCAAATACTATCTCTAGTTGATTTTTTCCATTCCCTTTCCTGAATATTAATATTTTGGCATCTTATTTGTAAGATAAAGACTTGAAAGGAAATAAAATAACTTAGTTAACTCTAAACATCAAATCTGCTTTCTGTTAATGTAGAAATTTTCTGAATGTACTTTGAATTTGGTTTCCCTTCTTGTTTTATATATATATATATATATATATATATATATATAGAGAGAGAGAGAGAGAGAGAAAGAAAAAGAGAGAGAGATCAAACCCAGGGTATTATATAAGCTAGATAAGCGCTCTGTCACTGAACCATGCTCCCGACCTCTCCCTTTTGTTTAAAATGCTGCTAATTGTGATAAGATTTTCATGGAAGAAACTTCTTCCTGAACAGGATGATGATGGGATCTTTGTCTTAACATTTACCTTTTTGGTTTAGGTTTGAGCCATTGATTGATGCATGCCAGATTATGCCAATAGTGGAAGTTTTGTTTCTAATCCATTGAATGGCTACTGCATTTCTTTACAACACATTAAATATTTATAGTACATTTTTTGGGGTTAAAACTGTTAAATTGTGACCTGGACTAGAAACCCAGGGTTTTACATGCTTTTGTTGTTGGTGGAAAGTACGTACATCCAGGTCAAGAAATACAGCATCTCCAGGGCCCTGCCCCATCTACTACTCCTGACCACCATGTGCTTTCTCTATTCAGTTCACCTACCCACTGCTCTTTTTTTATTAGTTCAACATAGTCTTACATATTGGAAGGAATTGTTGTTACATATTCATGCATACATGGATATTGACATAGTGAGTAAGAAAGTTAAGGCTGATCCTAGACCAGGATCTACCCATCTTCATCCGTTCTCCAAACTCATGTCTTCTCCGTAATCCCACCATTCTATAGTTCGAAATGAACATGTACATGTATAATAATTGTTGACATTCCTGAGTTTCTTTGCCTGCCTGTGTATAGCTAGGCTTTTAATGGGAGTTGAGTATTCCCTGTTGTATTGATAACCCCCCTTAATCCTCCCTCTCCTCTCTGCTCCTTCCCTCCCCCCCCACATTCATAGGTATGGTTCCCTCAGCTTATGTGGCGTTTCAACTATTGTGACTTTATTACTTAAAGTCAGCTGACTATCATCCTGTCATAGGTTTTACAGTAGCTTCCACATATGAAAGAAAACATTTGGCTCTAAGTCTGAGTTTGGGATATTTCACTCAGCATATTTTTTTCTATTTCCATCCATTTGGCTGCTAAAGGCATGATATTATTCTCTCTAATAGTGGAGTAAAACTCTATTGTACATACACACACATACACACACACACACACACACACACACACACACACCACAGTTTTTAATCCATTCATCCAGTGAGGGGAATATGGGTTGGTTCCATAGTTTAGCTATTGTAAATTGAGCTGCTATGAACATTGATGTAGGTGTGTTTCTGAAGTATGCCAATTCTAGCTCTTTTGGGAAAATACATAGGAGTGGGCTAGCTGAGTCATAAGGTAGCTTCATCCTTAGTTCTTTGAGGAATCTCTACACTGCTTTCCAGAGTGCCTGTACAAGTTTGCAGACCCACCATCAGTGTGTAGTATTCCTTTCTCCCTACAACCCCTCCAGCATCTGTTATTGTGCATATACTTCATTTTTGCCACTCTGAGTGAGGTGGAATCTCAGTGAAGTTCTGATTTGCATTTCTCTGATTGCTAGTGATGTAGATCATTTTCTCATATATTTATGGGCTTTCTGGACTTCCTCTGTTGAGAAGTTTCTATTTAGTTCCCTAGCCTATTTATTAATTGGATTATTTGTGTTTTTGGTGTTCAGTTTTTTGAGATTTTTGTATAGTCTGGATATTAGTCCCCTGTCAAAGGCATAGCATGCATTGATTTCTCCCCATTCTGTAGGTTCTCTCTTGATACTCTTGACTAAATCTTTAGCTGAACAGAAGCTTTTCAGTTTAATAGATCCCACACATTGATTCTTAGCTTTAATTCTTGAGCTATGGGAGTCTTGTTGAGGAAGGAAGTGCCTACACTGATGTCATGGAGTGTTGATCCTATTTGTTCTTTGAGCAATTGTATAGTTGCTAGTTTTATTACTAATTATTTGATCCATTTTGATTTGATTTTTGTGCAGGGTGAGATATAGGGATCAAGTTTCAATTGTCTGCATATGGTTGTCCAGTTCATCCAGCACCATTTGTCTTTCTTCCATGTTATATTTTTGCCCCCTTTGTCAAATATTAGATGGTTTTACTGGATTTATCTCAGTATCTTATATTCTGTTCCATTGGTCTTCATGTCTGTTTTGATACCAATACCATGCTGTTTTTGTTACTATAGCCCTATAATGTAATTTCAGTTCATGTATTGTGATACCTCATGCTTCCTCTTTCTTGCTTAGTAATGTTTTGGCTATTCTGGATTTCCTGTTATTCCAAATGAATTTGAGAATTGCCTTTTGTATATCCATGAAGAATGTCATTGATATCTTGATGAGGAGTGCATTGAATCTGTACAGGGCTTTTGGCAGAATGGCCATTTTAATTACATTGATCCTGCCTAACCAAGAACATGGAATGTTTTTCCATCTTCTCAGATCTTCTTCAATTTCTTTTTTTAATGTTCTATAGTTTTCATTATAGAAGTCCTTTGTATCCTTTGTTAGATTAATGCCTAAGTATTTTATTCTTTTTGTGGTTATTTTGAATGGGACAGATTTCTGGATTTCGTCCTTGGCAGAATCACTGCTGGAATATAGGAAAACTATATTGATTTATGAGTGTTGATCTTGTAACCAGCCACTTTGATGAATTCATTTATAAGCTCTAGTAGTCTTTTGATAGAGCTTTTTTGGGTCTGCTATAGGATCATGTCTTCAGCATATAGAGATAGCTTGACTTTCTTGATTTCCTTCTCTTGTCTGATAGCTCTAACTAAGTTTCGAGGACTATATTGAACAAGAGTGGTGAGAGTAGACAGCCTTGTCTTGTGCTTGAATTTAGCAGGAATGGTTTCAGTTTTTCACCATTAAGTATAATGTTAGCTATATGTTTGTCATAAATGGCTCTTTCAAAATTAAAGTATCTTCCTTTGATCCCTATCTTCTCCAGAGTTTTGAGCATAAATGAGTGCTGAATTTTATCAAAGGCCTTTTCAGCATCAATTGAGATGATCATATGGTTTTTGTCTATAATTCTGTTTTAAATGGTGAATCACATTTATTGAATCACATATTTTGAACCAGTCTTGTGTTTCTGGAATGAAGTCCACTTGACCATGATATATTATCTTTTTGATGTGCTTCTGAATGCGATTTGCTAGAATTTTATTGATGATATTTGCATCTATGTTCATTAGGGAAATTGGTTTATGGTTTTCTTTTCTTGATGTGTCTTTGTTGGGTTTTGGAATCAGAGTTATATTTGCTTTGTAAAAAAGTATTTGGGAAGGTTCTGTCCCTTTCAATTTCATGGAATAGCTTACTAAAGAGAAGTTCTAATTCTTCTGTAAATGTCTTGTAGAATTCTGCTGAGAATCCATCAGGTCCGGGGCTTTTCTTTTTTGGAAGGTCTTTGATTGCTGTTTCAATTTCACTACCTGTGATTGGTTTATTTAGGTTTTCAATGTCCTCCTGTGTTAATTTGGGGGTGTCATATGTGGCTAGGTATTTGTCCATGTCTTCCAGATTAGCAAACTTGGAAGAGTACAGTTTTTAAAAATAAGTTCTGATAATCCTCTGGATTTTGATTGAGTCAGGGGTGGTGTCTCCATTTTTATCTTTGATTTTGTTGATTTGCTTCACTTCATTCTTTCTTCTGGTGAGGTTGTCTAGGGGTCTGTTGATTTTATTTAATTTTGCAAAGAACCAACTCTTTGTTTTGTTGATTCTTTGTATTTTTGTTTGTTTGTTCGTTCTCAATTTCATTGATTTCAGCTCTGATCTTTGTTATTTCCTGCCTTCTGTTGGATTTGGTATTGAATTGTTCCTTTTTTTGTAGGGATTTGAGTTGGAGCATAGGTTTATTTATTTGAACTACCTTCTGATTTTTGATGAAGGGACTCAGTGGTATAAATCTACCTCTTAAGATCTACCTCTTTCATACTATCCCAGAGATTTTGATACATTGTGTCACCATTCTCATTCATTTCTAAGAACTTCTTGATTTCTGTTCTCATTTCCTCTTTGATCCATTCTTCATTTAAGAGGGTATTATTCAGTCTCCAAGTATTTATGGTCTTTCTATTGTTTTTTTTTTTTGTTTTTTTGTTTTTTTGCTGTTAATTGCTAAGATCATACTGTGTGGTCTGACAGGATACATGGGATTATATAAACTCTTTTATATTTGCTAAGATTTCCTTTGTGGACTAGGATATGGTCTACGTTGGAGAAGGATCTGTGTGCTGCCAAGAAGAATGTAAACAGCTGATTTGGGATGGAATATTCTGAAAATGTCTGTTAAGTCCAGTTGATTGATAGAGTTGTTTAGGTTAGAGATATCTTTATTGATTTTTTTGCTTTGATGACCCTATCTCTTGTTGATAGTGGTGTATTAAAGTCCCCCGGTAGTATTGTGTTGAAATTGATAAGTGGTTTAATATCCTTGAGTACCTTTTCCATATATTTGGGAGATTTATAATTGGGGGCATTAATGTTAACTAATGTTATGTCTTCTCGAGGTATTGTTCCTTTTACTATGATGTAGTGACCTTCTTTATCCAATCTGACTAATTTTTGGTCAAAGTTAACTTTGTTGGATATAAGGATTGCAACACCAGCTTGCTTTCTTGGGCCATAATCCTTGTACTTTTTTTTTTTTTGCCAACCTTCACCTTATATGGTGTCTATTTTTGGCTTTGAGATGTGTCTCCTGTAAGTAGCATATTGTTGGATTTTGCTTTTTGATCCAGTCAGCTAATCTGTGTCTTTTGATTGTAGTATTGAGTCCATTCATGTTCAGTGTTAGAATAAGATATGTACCTGGCATTGTGATCCTTGCTGTATTTTGTGATATCTTGGAGATCTTTTAGTGAGTTTTGTTTTTATTGACTTTCCTCTGTTTATGAGCTTTGGGAGTTATTTGATTGTTCCTCTGTATAAAGTGTGTCTTTGAGTATTCTCTGTTGAGCTGGTTGTGGGTTCATGTATCTTGCTAATTTGAACTTATCACAAAAGTACTTTATTTCCCCATCACATTTAAAGCTGAGTTTTTCAGGGTATAATTCTTTTGATGAAAATTATTTTCTTTCAATATTTGAAAAATATCATTCCATGCTCTCCTGGCCTGTATTGTCTAATCTGAAAAATCTACAGTAATCCTATTGGTCTGTCTCTGAATGTGATTTGGTGTTTTTCTCTTACTGCTTTTAAAATTCTTTCCTTGATTTCTCTGTTATTCATTTTTAATACGATGTGTGTCATTGAGTTTCTTATTTGGTTAGGTCTATTTGGGTCCTATAGGCATCTTGAATTTGAATTTCTGGATCAGTTCTTATATGGGGGAAATTTTCTTTGGCTATTTCATGGAGAAGGTTTTTTATGCCACTCATTTCTTGTTCTATGTTCCCCCTATCCCCATTACTCTTAGGTTATTTCTTCACATCTTGTCCCATACTTCTTGGAATTTCTGATCATACTCAGTAAGTTTCTTTTTTATCTCTCCTCCTTGGCTTCAACATTGCTCAGCTTGTCTTCATTGTCTTATAGCTGATCTTTGAGAGCTTCAGTTCTATTTTCTACTGAGCTTACTCTGATATTAATATCTTCAATTGAACTTTTAATTTGGTTGACTATATTTTTCAATTCTAAGAGCTTGGTTATGTCTCTTTTCAGAATGTCTAGCTCTTTATCAAAGTGGTTTTTCAGCTCCCGTAATTGCTCTCTTATTCCCTTCCTTATGTCTCCTTTAATTTCTTTGATTGTTTTAATAATCAGATTGCTGATAATTTTTTCTAGGTTTCCATCCAGGGCTCTATCTGTGAACTCCTTGACTTGGGAGTTGTGGGTTTGAGGGGGAGAATTGCTTCCCTTTTTCTTCATTTTAAGGGCTGGGGTATAGACCTGTGAGCTCTCTTAGGTTACATTACTTTGGAGATGTTGATGAGTTGTGGGGTTTTTGTCTCTTTGGTAACTTGTGCTGAAATTTGAGAAGTTGAGATTAACAGCAATTTTCCCAATCTATGGTTATTAGGCTTTGCGATTTCTAATACCTTATAAGATAAGGCATAAGAGGCAATATGAGCAGTTAATGAGTACAATAAACAGCATTAACCTGTTACTTTGTTCCTTCTAAGACTGATACCTTATTAATTACAACCTAAGAGTGGAATGGTTGAATTAATAATAATCTTTGGTTACAACACTATTGATCATCAGACTGTAACTGGATTAAAAGTAACCAAGCATTATCAAATTTGGCAATCACATCGAATTTCCATTCAGGGCCTCCATTTGGATGAATAAACAATATGTTCAGTTACTGTAAAACTATTCCAAATTGCCAAAAATAAAAAATTAAAATCAAAGAACAAACAAAATAAGAAAAAATAAGGAAAGAAAAAAAGAAGAGAGAGAGATAGAGGGAGACATTGGGGGAATGATGTTGGGGTAGGGTTGAGTGTTAGAACAGAGTGGCTATTGCTAGAGTAGGAAAGATGTAGGTAACAAAGAAGTGGACTACTTGTGGGCTTCGTAGCCCTAACCTCAGGTGGTGTGGTGAATACTAATGTTTATAGTAAAGCAAGTGTTCAAGAGAAAAGTAAGAAATAAGTAAGTAGAAAGAAGAAACAGCTCTACAACAACACTACACACAAACACTCACACTTTAAAAGAGAAGAAAAAAAATCAAATCTGATGTATGGACTTGAAGCAGCCTTCTTGGTCAACAGTAAATTCCAACCAACAGTCTTGAAGTGTTTTTCCAGAGTCTGGTGGTTTGCTAGTTTGGAGGAGTAGAGGAGGGGCTTTCCCTCAGGCAGCTGCTTCACTCCATTATCCAATTATCTCTGGGTTAACTGTCCTGCAGACTACACTGGATCCAGGCTCTCCTCTCAGTTCCCACTGAATTTTCCTTGGGGTGGTCGGTAATGAGTGTCTGATACCAACTTCCACCCATCTTGCCTGTATACTCAAAATGGCAGCAGCCTGGCCACTTAGGGCTGGAAGGGGGAACAATGTTCTCTCCTCCAGAGCAAAGATGCCATGGTGGTGTTGTCTCAGTTTAGGCACAAAGCAGAGCTCCTGTTTGCACTCTCCCCATAAACAGCAGAGTGTAGGATCCTGTGTGAGGAGATCTGCCTTAGGCTGCCAGCTCCGTAGTCCTGCCTGTTTGTCCAAAAAAACACTACAGTCTGACCGCCTCCTAGGTGGGAGAGGGAATCTGCCCCTCCTCTGTAACAGAGATGTGGAAAGAACCTGGTACCAGCCCAATATGGTTTTTTGAAATTGGTCTCTGCTGGGTTGAACTGATCAGAGTGAGACTAACAGAATCTTGCCTGCTGCTGAATTGAGTGGCGAGCAGTCACAGGTGACTGGTGACTGGTGACTGGATGGGTCTGAACAAGTTCTTCTTTTCCACTTGCTACACCCGAGTCTCTGAAGTCACTCATCTCCCACTGACCTGAGTTGTGTTCAGTGAATCTTTTCCAATACACACTCCTTGTTGGAAAGAAAAAATCCTGGCATTTCTTCCTTTCAGGTCATGGAGAGCACTGGGGTGCAACTTGCTTGGCATCGGTCATTTTCCTGGATCCCCCCACTGCTCTGGAGGTAACCATTATTTTAAATTTTACAATAATTTTTTCTTGCATTTATTTATAACTTAGCAGCTACATATAAATTTTAGACAGAATAGCTACTTTGCCTGTTTTGGAGTGTAGTTTAAAGAACTCATAAGGATGTATTTTTTCCATATTCTTCCTTTTCTCATTGTTATTATGGCTGTCCTGGGGATAGAAAGAAACCAGGGGCTCGCCCAGGCTAGCTAGGCAAGTGCTCTGCCCGCTAGCTACATCTGTAGTCCCTATCTTGTTTCTTTCAATCAGCATTTTATTTGCACGTCTTATTCCTGTATTGCATGTAACTATGGCCTGTTAAATGTTATTACTATATAGTGTTCTGTTGTATAACTTTACTGCAAATTATTTATTCTTTTGTAGGTGAACGTTGGTGTTTACAGCTTTGGTCATTATGATTCCTATTGCTGTGAATATTTTTGGGCCTATCTGCAAGCATGCATGTGCAAACATGTCTTAGGGTATATATTAGGAGTGAAATTGGAGGGTGCTGTAGTTTGGGAATGGCTTGACTGTGCCCCTTGGAGGTTCAGAAGCTGGAAGCTTGGTCCCCAATGGGCAGTGTTGACGTGGTGGGACCTTGAAGAAGGCACAGACTTGTGGAAGGTGGTTAGGAAATTAGGAGCATGCCATTGAAAGGAATTAATGCTGGCTGAATGGAGTGAGTGTTCACATGTATAAGAGCATGTTAGTACAAAGTGAGGTCACTGCACATACTTGGCCCTCCAGCATGTGGCTATTTCCCATTCTGCTTCTTTGCCATGTTGTGACACAGCCAGGGGGTCTCTCACTAGAGGCTGAACATATGGGGCTACCTGATCATGAATCCTCAACCTCAAAAATACAAGTTAAGGAAACTACTTTTCATTAAAAAGTGCCTAATCTCAAGTATTTTGTACTAGCAATGGAAAAATGTATTGTCAATGATTCATAAGGCATTTGTATCTAAAGCTTTAAAAGAGAAGGTTACTTTTTTTTTTCCTCAAAAAAGTTTAATTACATGATGAATTTGTTTGTTTATACCGGGGATGACATCCAGTGATACTTAACCACTGAGCCACATTCCCCTGTTCTTTTTAATTTTTTAAATTTTGAGATAGGGACTTGTTAAGTTGCTGAGACTAACTTTCCACTTGTGGCTCTTTTGCCCCAGCTGCTGGGGTTACATGCATGCAGCACCGTGCTCGGCAATACATTTGTTTTGAATAGGATTAATAGTTCACATTTTAATAGTGTTGCACTTAAGTTTGTCAATACATGTTTTCACTTAACTTTCTATATCTGGACATATCAATTTTTTATTAGGATTATTAAATGAAGCAGACAAGATTTCCTTTTCTCTTTTGATGATTGTATGTACCTTTAGCATTTGGTGGAATCACCTGTAAAATGAGCTGGTCATGATGTAGAAGGTTTGATGTCCACACATGTTTCAATAACAACTATTTTCTGGAAATGTTTTCAACTGCATATTTTGCAAGATTTTTAAAACACTTTAAAAAACAGATTTAGTGAAATGCAATTTACATGATATAAAGCATCCTTTCAAATGTAGAGCGTACAATTCCTTGTTTCTTTAAAAACCACATTCAGAATTGTGCATTCATTGTATCTCATCTGAAACATTTCCATCCTCCTTTAAAAAACCCAGCACCTATTAGCAGTTACTCCCCATTCCCCCAAACTCTCAGCCTTAGGCAACCATTAACATACTTTTAATTTCTTTATATTGTCTATTCTGGACTGTTTTAATCAGATTTTTGGTTGTTGTTGGTGTTCTTGCTGTGACCAGAAGACCTGAGAACAATTTTTAGAGGAGGAAAATTTTATTTGGCACTCACCACTTGATAGGTATCAGTCCATAGGTGCCTGGCTCTGTGGCTCTGGGCCTCAGGTGAAGAATATCATGGCAGAAGGGTGTGACAGAGGAAAGTTGCTCAGTATATGGCACCAGGAGGGAGGGAGGGAGAGAGAGAGAGAGAGGGACTCCCCTTACCATGGACAAAATATAAATCCCAAGCACAGCCCCAGTGGCCCACCTCCTCTAGCCATACCCTACCTGCCTGCACTCACCACCCAGTTAATCTTATCAGGGGATTAATGCACCGATGAAGTTAAGAGCTCCCATGGTCTAATCATTTCACCTCTAAGCTTCCTTGCATTATCTCACACATGAGCTTTTTTTTTTTTATTTATTATTATTTTTTGAACAACCTTACACGATTTTAACAAAATAATATAAAATGTGTATAAAATGTGTAAATATTCTGGATATTGCAATTATCTCCAG
>PVKS010020333.1:19055-37180 GCA_004027875.1 Aplodontia rufa | reverse complement strand
GGTTGTATAAAGCAAATTGAAGCCACAGTAGTGCACACCTGTAATCCCAGCATCTGGGGAGGCTTAGGCAGAAAGATCGCAAGTTCCAGGCTAGCCTCAGCAACTTAGAGAGCCCCTAAGCAATTTAGTAAGAATTTTTCTCAAAATTAAAAAAAATAAAAAGGACTGGATATGTCTCAGTGGTAAAGTGCCTCTGGGTTCAGTCCCCTTTTCCAAAAGAAAAAGAAAGCAAATCAAAAAGCACATGGTGGGCTGGGATGTAGCTCAGTAGTAGGGCACTTGCCTAGCATTTACCAGGCCCTAGGTTCGATCCCCACCACAACAAAGAAAGGCAATTGTGATTGTGCCCAAGCAACTTGAAAAGCTTTGCCTGTTATTTGTAAACATAACTGAAGGAAGGACAAGTAGGTGAAGTGATCAAGTATAGCATACTTGGTCCACATGAATGGAGCTAGAAATTTTGTTAGTGGGAGTGCTTAGGGTGTAACTCAGTGGTAGAATGCATGTATGAGACCCTGGGTTCAGTTCCCAGCACCATAGAAAAAAAAAAAAGAAGAAGATAAAAGAAATTTTGTTAGTGGACCTCGAAGACAACATTTGGAGATGTAGAAGCAGGGAAAAAAAGAGAAAAACTGATTTCAGCCTTGTAAACCCTAAAGCTCTTTGAAACCAATTTATTTCCTGCTAAGGCCAAGGGAGAAGCCAGGAATAGAATAAAATGCTATAGGACTGCCCATTGAAGCCTGACTGCACCAGGGACAGCAAGGCTTTGGAAGGCCAAAGCAGATCACACAGCAAGATCCTCCCTCCTCACTCCTTTAGCATTGGTGACCAATGGTGTACCCTCCAGCTGAGATTCTTTAGTGTCACCTAGTGACTACCAGACGCCAGAGCCAAGCTCAACCACAGCCACGTGGAGGAAGCATTCTAGCTGCTAGAAATGTCCTCTCTACCAGGATGTTGCCTTTCTCACTCTCTGCCTGGCTGACTCACATCTGCCTGCTCACTGCATCTACGACACTGTTTTATGATATTCTTCCTGTGTCTGTGCCACCTGTCTTCCCCCAACAGAACTGGGAGATCCTTCTCAGCAGAGTCTAACATTTATCTTTGTACCTTCACAGGTTGTCCAGCTTTACCTGAAAACACCAGGGCTGAGCAGGCATTTTCTTTCCTTTCTTTTTTTTGGTATCAGAGATTGAAGCCAGGGGCACTCAACCACTAAGCCACATTTCCAGCCTTTTTTTTTTTTTTTTTAAGAGAAGGATAGAGTGAGAGAAAGAATCAGTTGTATTTATTTTTTTCACCTGATTTTTGTTTCTCCAACACTTAGTTGTGAATCTGGTGCTGGAGTTTGAACCAGACCACTCCAGCCCCTTTTTTTTATTCTTTTATTTCGAGACGGAGTCTCACTAAGTTGCTGAGGCTACCTTTGAACTTGGGATCCTCATGCCTCAACCTCCCAAGCCTGGTATTATGGGCATGTGCCACCAGGCCCAGTTCCATTCCATTCTCCTTCATTGTATCTTTACCATGCAGGAGCCCCTGGGTTCCAGCCCCAGCACTACAACAACAAAATAAAAAAAATTTTTAAAAACACTTTATTTGTTCATAAAACTTTAATTGAGGGTCTTTTGTGGCATTTGGTGAATGAAATGTATAAAAATTAATTGTATGAAAGATGTTAACAAATTTGCTGCCCTTGGGGGGAGTTCAACCAGAGGCTAAAACTCCATCTGGTGTTAATATTCACTATAGGCCAGTCACTGTTCCAAATGCCTTCCTCTGGTAGCTTGATTCTCATAATCTTACAAGGTAGATACTTTTTTTTTTTTTTAAGAGAGGGAGAAAGAGAGAATCAGCTCTATTTCTTTAATCTGGCCTTTGTTTCTCCGACAGCTGTGTATGCGGATCTGGGCTTTGAACCTGGGTCCTGGCACATGCGCTCCAACTGCTGAGCCGCTGATCTTGCACCTGTGTAAATACTCTTGTCCTCATGTTTTTTTTGTTGTTGTTGTTGTTTTTTTGTTTTTGCAGTGCTAGGGATTGAATGCATGGCATTGCTCATGCTAGGCAAGTGCTGTATTACTGAATGACATCCCCATCCCTATCCTGGTTTTATAGATGAAAAGTGTAAGCAGAAAGAGCTGGATTTAAATCCAGCCAGTTGCACTCTGAACCCCTACACTGTGTACCCTTTCTCCGGGGTGTCTGCAAGTCTTTCTGGCAGCCATAATTGAAACCTCAGTTACAACATGTTTGATATTAATAAGCTATAGGGCATCTGTGATCTAATAGTCTCACCAGGAACTGCCATAACTATTACTATTTACAAAGTAAATCTGAGAGTCAAATAATTATTTATAAATACCAATTTGCTTCTAATTTTTCCATATGTTTATTTTTATTGGTGGTGGTTACTGTTTGTTTTGTATTGCTTTGTTTTTTGTGCTGGGGATGGTACCCAGGTACATCCCTATCTTCCTTTTTATTTTGAGACAAGGTCTCACTGACTTGCTGAAGCTGGCCTTGAACTTTTGATCCTCCTGCTCAGCCTCAGCCAGGATTATAGGAGAGCACCACCAGGCCTGGTCTCATTATGTTGCCTACACTGGCCTCAAATTCCAGGACTCAAGTAGCCATCCTGCCTCAGTCTCCCCAGTAGCTAGAATTATAGGCATGCATCAGTATACACAGCTTCCTTACTGTTGATCTCTTTGTTGCCTTAGAATTAAATCTCTTGGGGCTGGAGCGGTGACTCAGCAGTTTCAGCGCTTGCCTGGCAAGCACGAGGACCCGGGTTCAAACCCCAGCACCACATACACAACTAAGTGTTGGAGCAACTAAGGCCATGTGAAAACTAAATAAAGTTGTTTCTCTCTGTCTCTCCCACTGGCCCTCTCTCTTTAAAAAAAAAAAAGTTGATTTTCTCTTTTTCTCTCTCTCTCCCTTTCTTTAAAAAAAAAAGAATTAAATCTCTTGAATCTAATTTTAAGATTAGATTCTGTTCTGTTTAGGGGACAGGAATGGGATGTTAGCTGTACCTCCATAAGGAAATCATAAAGCTGTTTGTAGAAACAGGGTTGAGAGCCATTTGGTTTTCATGGTTAACCCCTGAAAGGGGTTAAGTAGCAGTGGTAGGAAGACAAATTAGAGTGTAGGATCACTTGGTTATCCTGGTTAACCCCAGGTAGGTAGCACCCATAGGGAAGAGGATTCATGCTAGGGTGCTAGGGTCTTCCCCTCCCCAGAACCTAGCCACCACTTGAGGGCACCAGAGGCCCAGAGCATAGATTTATTTCCATTCCAGCGAAGCCTTTCTGTCCCTAAGGTACCACAGCCCTCTTTCTCTCTGTCTGCTCACACTGTCAAGATCCAAAGGCCTTACTAGAGAGAGGTCCCCAGAAGCTAGCTTCTTCCTTTTTAACTCCTAATTAAATATGAAGTTTGAAGTTAGATTCTTAAAAATTCAATATCACTAAATATGGTGATGCATACCTGTAATTCCAGCGACTTACTTGGCCAGAGGATCAGGAACCACCTGGGCATTTTAACAAGACCCTATTTCAAAAAATTTTTTAAGAGAGAATAAGTTTTATTTATTTATTCATCTGGCCTTTGTTTCTCCAATACTTAGTTGTGTATTTGGTGATGGGGTTTCGCACATGCCAGGCAAGCACTCCCACCACTGAGCCACCACTCCAGCCCCACCTGTTTCAAAATTAAAAAAAAAAATAGTTAAAGGGTTGAGGATGTAGTTCAATGGCAGAGCACTAGGTTCAATCCCCAGTACCACAAAAAAAGAAAAGTTAAAAAAAAAAAAACTTCAGGGTCTTGGACTCTTTTCAAAATCATTTTGTCCATTTGTAATGGACAAATTAGAAGAACTAATGTCAGGAATGTGGAGCAAATAACTGTTCACATGTCAGATTTTGAAGGATCACAGATTCTGTGCAGTCTCCAACACACAAATATATGCACATACTCCACTAAATGGAAATTTCAAAATTCTGGGGAACTCTTAACTATAGTTTTGTTTTTGGTGTTGGGAATGGGACCTAGGGCCTCACACAAGCAGGCAAGTGCTCTACCACATCCTCAGCGGCCCATTTTTTTGTTTTGTTCTTTAAATTTTGGGACAAGGTCTCACTCAGTTGCTGAGACTGACCTCAAACGTGCGATTCTCATGCCTTAGCCTCCTGAGTCCCTGGGATTATAAGCAAGGACCATCAAAGGATTTTTAATAAAGTTGGTGAATATACAAATTGAAATCTTGTGATTTCTCAGGGATGAGCTGAGCTAAGAAGACCTTGCTGTGGTTTGCCAGGATTCTATTCCTAACAGTCTTTTCTCTATGTTTGAAGTTAAATGAATTGGTGGTGGGAGATACCAACGGAAAGCTGTCCGTGTATAAGAATGATGACAGCCGGCCATGGCTCACCTGCACCTGCCAGGGAATGGTCAGTATTTGTCCCCTGGGTCTGTGGAGGGATAAATCCATCTGTGCAGGGATTGCCAAGGGCGAGTTCCATATAGGAGCTCCCTGGTGTGATTTCACTCCCCAGCTACTCAGCCCAGCCGCTGCTTTTTGGTTCATTTGACTCAGGGAAGATAGTACCAGGCACTGCTCTCATCTATCCCAACTCTCACTCCACTTCCCACAAGCTTGGGTTGCCTTTCGTGTTATGAAGTACCCCTTTGTACTTTATGGAAGCTGCGTAAGGTTGTTTGCTTTTATAAAATCAAGCATCACTGAACAACAGGGCTGTGTTCTGAGAAATGGATCATTAGGCTATTTCATCATTCTCAAACATCATAGAATCTGTAACACACACTGAGACAGCTCTGATGTCATTAGGTGATATAATCTTACGGGACCACCATCATGCATGTAGACTGCTGTCGACCAAAATACCGTGATGAGGTGCATGAGTGTGTAGTCAAAAATGGGGTGGTGATTGGGTAAGTCTGCAGATAGGATAATCCAGCTGTATTAGATGTAGGATTTTTATTTTGTTTTGTTGTAAACACAAAGTGTTTTTCCCGCCTTATGTCTTCATTGTGCTTTTTAGGTAAAGTGAATCTATAGCACAATAAATCAGTCAATAAAGACAATCAGTGTAGGTCACATGGTACAAGTTTTCAACAAATGATAGTGTTTATAAAACCTACTCCTCCTTGCTTCAGAGAGAGTAGGAGGACTGATCTTTCCCTATGCCTCCCTGAGCTTTCCTTTCTCTCTTGCAGTTGACTTGCGTTGGAGTTGGAGATGTATGTAATAAAGGAAAGGTAAGGACTCTAAGCAATCTTGGTCATTGATAGAACTCTAAGGTCTTCCTCCATCCCTGTCTCCCAGTGGAGGTCAACCTTGACCTCTGAGATCTAATAGATCATTAGCCAGACATCCTTCCCCAGTCCAGTCCATCTCCCTTATACTTCTGTCTCTCCCAGAACCTGGTGGTAGCAGTGAGTGCTGAAGGCTGGTTTCACTTGTTTGATCTGACACCTGCCAAGGTCTTGGATGCCTCTGGGCACCATGAGACACTCATGGGAGAGGAGCAGCGTCCAGTCTTCAAGCAGCACATCCCCGCCAACACCAAGGTCATGCTGATCAGCGACATTGGTAGGCATGGCTGCCTTTGCAGCCAGTGGGGATGAGTAGGAGTCAGTAAAAGGTACTAGAACAGATTCCAAGGGACTGGGATGAGGGGATGGGTGAGAATTCATATTCATTTATACATTTATTTAATGCACAGTTACTAAGTTCCCAATATAAGCCAGACTTTGTTTGAGGCACTAGAATTACAATATTAAATAAAACACACAAAAATCACTGTCCTCGGGCCTGGAGCAGTAGCTTAGCAGTTACAGCGCTTGCCTAGCATACGCAAGGACACGGGTTCGAACCCCAGCACCATGTACACAACAAAGTGTCAGAGCAACAAAAGCCACATGAAACACTAAAAAAAATTGATTCCCTCTTTCTCTATTTCTCTCTCTCTCTTAAAAAAATGACTGTCCTCTTGGAGGTATAGGTAAACTGTAGTACAATAACTTAGTCAATGAAGACTATCAATGTAGCAGAAAAGAAACAATATTGATTTTATAAGAAAATTAAATAGGAGGGCTGTGGATGTAGCTTAATAGTAGAGCACTTGCCCAGCATGGGCAAGGTTCTAGATTTAATCCCCAGCACCAGAAAAAGAAAGAAAGAAAGAAAGAAATCAGTAATATCTTAGAAGGCAATAAGTGCTATGAGGAAAATAAACCATGGGAAGGCTTCAAGCCTATCCAGGTAGCAGTGACAATTTTAAATGCAGTTTTCAGGCTGTCCTTGCTGAGAAGGTGATATTGGCTGGGGGGAAAAAAATAACTGAAGGTAGCAAGTAAGTGAGCCATCCAAATGCAGGGGTGCTGTTTTGACCAGCTATCTGAGAGTGGTAGTGGTGTACGGGACGGATCAGCACATTGCTGTATGTGTAAGAAGTAGGAGGGCAGAAACAGTGGCCCCTGCAGGACTTCTGGATGGGTAACTGCTGACCAATACTCTTTGGCTTCAGCCCATCTTGCTTCCTGTACTCACAGATGGCGATGGGTGCTGTGAGCTGGTAGTGGGCTACACAGATCGTGTGGTGCGGGCCTTCCGCTGGGAAGAGCTGGCTGAGGGCACTGAACACCTGACAGGACAGCTGGTGTCCCTCAAGAAATGGATGCTGGAGGGTCAGGTGAGAGGCTGAGCTTGGAGACTAAGAAAGCCCAGGGAGCCAGGGGGAAGGAGTCCTGAGAGAATATCACAGGACAAAGTGAAGAGGGAAGCAGAGACTATCACTTTGCTGAGAGAGACCCAAAGTGGGTCATTTTCAGTTAGGATCAAAGCAAAAATTCTAACTGGTAAAGAGGAAGGAACAGGAACCTTGGGCTAAAAATTAGGAGGGTAAAGGGCTATAGTATGGACCATATCAGGATCTGGACCCAGTGGGGCGCACACAGTACAAAACAGATGGTCTGTGTGGAGGAAATAGCACCTGCCTACTACCCTAGCATGCTTCCACCCTCAAGCTGGAGGGCTGTTCCCAGGATCCTCACCCCACATCTTCTCTCTTTTCAGCAGGGTTCCCTCTTCCTTCTTTCCCCATCCCTGTTCTTGGTGCAGGTAGACAGTCTCTCGGTGACCCCAGGGCCACTGGGTGTTCCTGAACTGATGGTATCTCAGCCAGGCTGTGCTTATGCAGTGCTTCTGTGCACCTGGACCAAGGACACGGGATCATCCCCTACCTCTGAGGGGGCCGCAGAGGGCAGTAGGTAAGGGGGTATGGGTTGTGGATGTTGCGGGGTACGTGGAAGCAAGATGGCCCCTAGAAGGCACATGGCAGTGAGATAGGTTTGCAATTGATAAGGCTCTTTCATCTAGGTCCCAGCTCAAGCACCTTTCCCCACTAAAGAAAATTTTTTGGGACCCAGGAAATCCTGGGCTTTAGCCTTAGAACATCTGAAAGAAGTTCCGATATTTTCAGCTGGCAGCCCAAGCCCTCTCTCTTCTATTTGCCACATGGACCAAGCACAGTCAGTGATGGGTTTCCAAGCTGATTCAAGTCCTGGAAACGTATAGGGATAGCGCCTCAAAGGGCCCAGAAAACTCGGCTTACTTGGCCTCCCTCTTGGCCTACCTGCCTTCTGCCCACAGGGACACCCCCACTGCCAGAGATGTAGTACTGCACCAGACTTCTGGACGCATCCATAATAAGAACGTCTCCACTCACTTGATTGGCAACATCAAGCAAGGTGAGGGGGATGGGAGGGAGGGAGGGAGCAGAGGGATAACTGGTCAGTTCTGAGGGAGGGGAGATCTACAGCCTTGTCCTCATTTCCTGTCCCATCCTTCCCTCCCTGCTATGGGCCCCCCTCACGCTGGAGTCTGATCTTGCCCTACCTGTCACGCTTTCTTACTGTGGCTTTTTGTCCCAACCACAGGCCACAGTCCTGAGAGTGGTAGCTCTGGCCTCTTTGCCCTGTGCACCCTGGATGGTGAGCGGTGCTGGGCTGGGCTGGGTTGGGTTGGTATCTGCCTGTGGGGCCTCACGCGCCCACCTCTCCTCCCTGCAGGGACACTGAAGCTTATGGAGGAAGCAGACAAGCTGCTGTGGTCAGTGCAAGTCGATCATCAGCTTTTTGCCCTGGAAAAGTTAGATGTCACAGTAAGTAGGAAAACGGTGGAGAAGAGCATTTTACCTTCATGGAGAGGTGGTTTTAATCCAGTCATTCACCCATTCCATTTAAATCTCATTCTTTATCCTACATCTCTTAGACAAGTCTGAGTTCATTTGTAGTGAGTGTGTTTCCTGACAACATCACAGTATTTATAAATTCTATACTAGGCTACTGGAAAAAATCTCTCATTTCCGTACCTTTCAGCAAAAGTAATAATCCCCCTTCCAAAAAAAAGTTACTATCAGAGTCTATAAGTGAGTTGTTAGTCCCAATTACAGATGTGTATTTTGCAGTTTTTTCTTTTTCATGTGAGTCTCTGTTTAATAGTGCTGTGGCCCCTAAATTGGCAGTTGGGGGCTACACCTGGGTTGGGGTCTTGTCTCTGCCATTTCCTAGTTGAGTGACCTTGTCCTAATGACTATTTCTGTAAGCTGCAGTTTCCTCAGTCTAAACTAGGGAATAATGTTGCCTGCTCCATAGAGTTAAGTGACTCATTTGTCTACCCCCTTGGGGACTGGACAAATTGAAGTGCTTCCCCAACTTCCTGTTGGCCATCCAGAGCCAAGGTCATGGTCCTTTATATCTCATCCAACCCCCTCACCACCCCTGCATCCTTGTCTCTGGCCTTTTTCAGGGCAATGGGCATGAAGAGGTGGTCGCATGCGCCTGGGATGGACAGACATATATTATTGATCACAACCGCACTGTCGTCCGCTTCCAAGTGGATGAAAACATCCGCGCCTTCTGTGCAGGTGGGCTTCTTCTCCATAGCCCCTCTCTAAGCACATTTATATTAGATAACCATATGAGATATGCTGCATATGTGTTTTCTCATTTCCACTCTCAAACAGTCCCTAATGGAAATCTTCATAAACAATTCAGTTCTTTAGCTCTTTCATTAGTAACTGATATATGGGTATAATTTTAAATAAGAAGAATTAAAAGACAGTGAGGTCTCCATCTCTGAATATTAAGAATGAGAAGAGTTCTCATCATCTGTCTGGAATGTGGGAAGACATTAGGCAGTTCTTTTCTGTCAACTAGCAGAACTCTGAAGAACATTCTCCCAGAGCATTCTCGTTATTGCCAAATTCAGGACCTGGGAAAGCAGCACTAGCTCCTTTGGTGACTATGGGATATGTCTGATTACTAAATGGTAAAGCGCTAGGGTGTACCTTAGTGGTAGGGTGCTTGCCCAGCATGCACAGGGTCTTGGGTTCCCTCCCCTGCACTGCAAAAATAGTTTTAAAAAATGATAAAATCCGAACTGTACTCTGGAATACAAACTCCAGTGACCTAAAAGGTTGAAATACATGCCTTAGAAGAAAGGATTAATGCCCAAGAGAAACCTTTCTGATCAGTTTGCTAACCTACCCATTCAACCAACAGGGCTGTTCCTCATTACTCCAGGGACATCTCTAAGATGGGAAAATCAATAACTATCACCTTTTTGGGTGCTGTTCTGTCTAGTTTTTTATTTTGATTTTTCTGTATCTGGGATGGACCAAATATTTTCTTGCTCTTTCTGTTTTACTGAGTTCCCAACAGAAGAAAAACAAAGAAGGCTTTTGTTGCTTAACAACTGTGGGAGGGCAATAACTCCTGACTCTAATGTTGGGTCTTGCTCTCCCTTCCCACCCCTGGGACTCCAACTTGACCTTTGTCTCATTGCCCATACCTCCCAGGCCTGTATGCCTGCAAAGAGGGCCGCAACAGCCCCTGCCTCGTGTACGTCACTTTTAATCAGAAGATCTATGTTTACTGGGAGGTACAGCTGGAACGGATGGAGTCCACCAATCTGCTGAAGCTTCTAGAAGCTGAGCCTGAGTACCATAGCCTGCTGCAGGAGCTAGGTGTGGGTAAGTCTCAGGAGAGCCAGGGGCCAAGTGCCCAGGAAACCCACAGCCTCTTACCAGCCCTTCTTTGGCTCTCAGATCCTGATGACCTCCCTGCAGTCCGCACCCTCCTTCACCAAACCCTCTACCATCCGGACCAGCCACTACCATGTGCTTCCTCAAGCCTCCAGGATCCCACCTAGCTTGGTCTCCTGGCTGGTGAAGGATCATTCTGAACCCTCACTCCCACCCCCAAAGGTATCTGTAATATTGGCAGGATAGGGAATGTATATTACAGAGGAGCAGGATTTGATTCTTGACATGGAAAGATGGCAGTGACCTAGGGTGACCTCTCCGTCTTTTTGGTGAAAGAAGAGACAAGGTGACCCTCTGCCCATTTCCTCATGGACCTCATCCATCACATCAGCCAGGTGGGTCATAAGATCTTGGCCTTGTTCAGAATCATCCAGGATACCTCTACCTCGTTCCTGAACTTCCTACTTTCACTGTGCAGAAAGCAGGTGTGTTTGTGAAGTAAGGGTACAAATCTTTTGCATGGCTCCAGCACCAATAAAGAAACCAGACTTCAGAGCCAGGGGAGCAATGCACATAAGGACTCTGTCCCATCCTAAGCACCATATTTCATGGCACAGCTCCAGGTCATTGATATTAGTAATTAGTACAGGAATGGCAAATTTTTGTTTGTTTAGAGGGGTGTTTTAGGATATTTTACAGTGTAATCATCTTACTGCAACTTTTGAGATAATTTTTTTCTCCATTTACTGAAGTAACTTGGTCAGTGTTTTCTCTCTCTCTTTTTTTTTTTTTTTTTTTTGATGCTGGTGCCAGGGACTAGACCTAGGGCCTCACACATGCTAGGCAAGCATTTGACCACTGGGCAGCATCCCTTGCATCCTGCCATAGTCTCAGATATTGCACAGCTGGGTAAGCTTTGCTTCCATCTCCCCCACCCACTTGTTTCCCCCAAATACTTTGTCTGTATGATAGTTCTATATTTATAATCTGATGTAAGATTATGATCAGAACCTGAGCTTTTCCTGTTCTTTCTGCTCTAAATCTGTGTTTTGCAAGTTGCAGATTGTAATCCTTGGGTGTGCTGTGGCCAGCATTTTTTAAATAAATGAACTAGAGTAAAATAGAAAATATCAGTGTAGATAAGTGTTGTTTGTCATAATTGTGTGTGTACGTGTATACTAAGTGTGATGTAAATATATTTTACAAGCTATTGCTCTCCATTGTACTGACCCAGTGGTCAACCTGAGGAAGGCCACTTTCACTTTCCTTCTCATAAGCCACTAGAGACAGAGTCACTATTCAGCTTCCGATAGGCAGGGAGGAGGACCAGAGAACAACATGGCATAGAGAAACAAGTGTTTATTCAAATGGAGAAGTAGCTAACTCAGGGCCTGCCTTGGGCCTGGGGTCTGCAATTACAGAAGCAGCAAGAGAGAGGGGGAAACGGGTAGAGGTCATAGAGCAAGGCAGTGAAGGAGAGGCAGTCCTTTAGTAGTTTAAAACCAGGCACTATGACACATGTCCTAAGTAAGCCTCTTCCTCTTTTTTTTTTAAAGGAGAGAAAGGGACAGTGAGAAAGAGGGGGGAAAGAATCAGTTTCATTTAGCTTTTTACATGGCTTCCAACACTTCATTGCATGCATGGTACTGGGTGCAAACCCACATCCTCACTCATACCAGGCAAGCACTGTAACTGCTGAGCCACCCTCCAGCTCCCCCACCCCTTCTTTTGAGGGCCAGGGAGTCAGATGAAAAATAGAAGGCCAAGGGTCATAGAGTGGCTCCTTGGATCCTGGTTCTTCTCTAATCTACCCCACACTAAAGTTTTAGTTTCTAGTCCAAGGGTTCTAGTTCTTTGGTTTCGGTTAGGTATCACTATCTTTCTCTACCCCTAACCATGATTTGAGAGAGTCAGAACAGATGCTCAGGGGTCTGACTTCTTGAGATTTAGATTCTGCTCTTCACAGCAAAATCAATGAGTGTCTGTCTTTTTGCCTTCATTCCAAGTCCAGCAAAGTGATAGCCACTGATTTCAGGACAAGTTAAGTTCAAGCCAAGAAGACAAGAGAGAAGGAGTAGGACGAAAGCCTAATGATGTGAATAGTTCTAGAAATTCGAATGAACACTGGAGGGGCTGGAGCAGTAGCTCGGCAGTTAAAGCACTTGCCTGGTATGCATGAGCGTGCAAGTTCGCATCCCAGCACCACATACACAATAACATGCTGGAGCAATAAAAGCTACACAAGAACTAAATAAAATTTATTTTCTCTCTCTCTCACTGTCCCTCTTTTTTTTTTTATTAACCCTGGATAGATTAAGTCTGAAGACAACCCCACATTCTGTCCACCTTTAGGAAAAGTTCTCTACAGAGCTCTTCCAAACACTGTCCCAGAGCTCAGGGGCCCACTGGGTACAAAAGCAAGTGGAGAAGAATGAATATCCTGAGTAAGTACCCAAGGTTTTACAACCAGTCAGTCAGTTGCATCCCCGGACATTTGCAACCCAGAAAAGGTAGCAAATAAACATGCTCAGCATTTGGGGCTGAAACTGGCTCAGCGATTACGGCACTCGCCGGCACATGAGAGGACATGGGTTCAAACCCCAGCACCACGTATACAACGAAGTGTCGGAGCAACGAAAATCACATGAAAAACTAAATAAAATTGATTCTCTCTTTCTCACTCTCTCACTGTTGCTCTCTCTCTTAAAAAAAAAAATGCTCAGCTTTACGGATTAGACATTCCTATGCTCACTCACCTTCCTTAAATTATTCCATTTACTGTCTTCCCCCACTCAGCTTTGAGCAGAATCAGAAGGGCAGGTGGCCAGAAGGACTGGGGACCCAGGCTGCAAAGCATGGCAGTCTAGTTGTGGGAGATAATGAGTCCCAGAAGTGAAGTAAGAGATGCGGGGTAAGGGCCGTTGGGGGACAGTGAGGACAGCAGCTTACTACACCCTTGACTACCATGGCCAAGTCTAAGCCTGGAACCTCATTGTTCATAGGTCCCTTTCTTCAGCACTAACTTGGCTTTGCTCTTCTTAGGATGGGGATGAGAGAGAACAGGGAAGCCAGAAGCCCAGAATCACGGGTCCTTTAGTGGAAACTTCCTGGGACAGAGGACAGCTACTGAGAAGCAGAGCAGAAGGCAGCCAACTGAGGGAAATGGGCAGCAGGAGTCAGGGCGGTAAGAAAAAGCGACCCAGCTCAGTAATGCCCCCACTCCCCAAGTGGCTCTTCCCCTAAGGCAAGGTATTTCCCCCTTGGATCAACTGGGACAGTGGTCACTGGCCAGGCTCTTGGTACAGAGGCAGGAAGGGCAGCTCTGAGAAGGGGGCTTTCAGCCGCAGCACTCCATGTTCCAGGTCGATGCAGCACTGTGGGGTGTGGAGCCCAGGATGTGAGGACACCTCTGCCACCCCGTGCTTATGTTCCCCCTTCCACTTCCCACAGCTTCCACCTGCTCTCTGCTGCTCCCTCTATTCCCATTTACCTGGAGCCTGTCAGGGAGGGACCCAGTTCTCTTGACTTTCCAACTGGGGGGTGAGTGAGAAAGCTCTAAGGAAGCTAGGGTTAAATCACACATCTCCAAGTTTTTCCCCCCGCAGAGCCTGGCTCACACTTCCGCTCTGTGCTTTCTTCCATTTTCCCAGCGCTTTGGATCAGGCCCCGCATGTGGCCCCCTTACCTTGAGGGAGAGCAGAGTCTGCAGGCCCAGGCAGAATTCAGGACTCTCAACATCTGCAGGAACCATTGGAAAAAGAGAGGCTCAATTGTGATCACTGCTGCACGCCCTCTCAGCACTCACTCCTTCCCTGCCCACCCCAATAGCAGGCCTGAGAATATAGGCACAGAGCTGGGAACAATCAAGGCGTCTTTGGGGACATTGGTACGGGCAGTGGCTCAAAGTCTGCCCTGGGCCCACCCGAAGGTAGGAGAGGTGAAAACAGCTGTTGGCAAAGGGAGAACTTACCAACCACCTGGGCCGAGCATGCCACAGTCTCCTGCCCAAGCTGTAGCTCCAGCTGTTCCACCTGAATTGGGGGCCCAGGTGCCAGGTCCCCACCTGAGGCTTTTAGAACCTTCTTCCCTAACCTGTGGTTGGGAAGCAAGAGTTATGGCCACCATAGACTCCACTCTGACCCCTAACCCTGTTAGTCAGCCATTACTGATTTGTGCTGTCTTCCACCATATAGATTCTAAATCCTTGTCTTCCTTGCCGAGCCTCCTACCCACTTTTTGTTTAATAAAAAAAGAAAAAAGCTTTGGGGTTGAGGATGTGACGCGGTTGTAGAACACTTGCCTTGCCTATCATGTTTGAGACCCTGGGTTCAATCGCCAGCACCACAAAAAAGAAAGAAAAAAAGTCTTTAAATCAATATGTATTTCCTAGGCTGGGAGTGTGGCACAGTAGTGTACTTTCCTAGCATGTGCATGGCTCTGGGTTCAATCTCCAGCAGTGCAAAAAAATTAATAACAGGGGCTGGAGGAGTGGCTCAGTGGTGACAGTGCTTGCCTGGCATGCACAAAGACAGGTTCAACTCCAGAATCACACACACAACAGAGTTGGAGCAACAAAGGCCACATGAAAAAATAAAAATTGATTCACTCTTTCTCACTGTCCCTCTCTTTAAGTAAATAACAGCTTTATTGAGATAGTATTCGTATATCATAAAATTCATTGTATACTTGTGTGTACATACATGTGCATGTGCCGAGGCTTAAACCTGGGGCCCCACATGTGATAGGCAAGTGCCCTACCATTGCCCTTTGAGACAGAGCCAGACATGGTTGCACACCTCAGCAATTTAGTGAGGCCCTAAGCAATTTATCAGGAACCTGTCTCAAAAAATAAAAAGGGCTGGAGGTGTGGCTCAGGGGTTAAGCACCCTTGGGTTCAATTCCAGATACAAAAAGAAATTGAGACAGGCTGTTACTAAGATGCTCTGGCTGACCTTGAACTTGCAGGCCCTCCTGCCTCAGCCTCCTGAGTAGCTGGGATTACAGGTGTACGCACCTCTTTGCACCCGACTAAAATTCACTCTTTAAAAGAATGCAGTTGGGGCTGGAGCGGTGGCTCCGCGGTTTCGGCGCTTACCTGGCAAGCACGAGGACCCAAGTTCAAACCCCAGCACCTCGTACACAACAAAGTGTTGGAGCAACTAAGGCCATGTGAAAAACTAAATAAAGTTGTTCTCTCTTTCTCTGTCTCTCTCACTGTCCCGCTCTCTTTAAAAATAAAATAAAATAAAAGTATGCAGTGCAGTGGGGTTTGTTTTTTTGTAGTGCTAGGGATTAAACCTCACTCACGCTAATCAAGGCTTTGTCACTGAGCTATGAACCAGCCCCAGTTCAGTGGTTTTTAGTATATTCACAGAGTTGTGCAACTATCGCCACTAGCTGATTTGAGAATATTTTCATCACTCCGAAAAGAAATCCCACACCCCCCACTCATTTGGACCACAGCCTTACCCTAGGCGACTGAGGCATCCTGCGGAGATCTGGTTATGTTGGGTGCCTGTGTTCACAGCCACTCTAAGCAACTGATCCTGGCACTGAAAAAGAAGAATTTGGGGGGAATCAATGAGTTCCCAGGCAAGAAGAATTGGGGGTTAGAGGCTTCAACTTTCCCAGCACTTGGATGGTTCTCTTAAAAATGAGCAGAGGGAGCAGGGTACTGTGGCACAGGCCTATAATCCCAGCAACTCAGGAGGCTGAGGCAGGAAGATCACAAGTTCAAATCCAGCCACAGGAACTTAGCGAGACCCTGTCTCAAAGTATAGAAACAAGGGCTGGGGCAGTTGCTCAGCAGTTAATGGCACTTGCCTAGCATGCACAAGGACCTGGGTTCAAACCCCAGCACCACATACACAACTAAACGTTGGAGAAACAAAGGCCAGATGAAAAACTAAATGAAGTCGATTCTCTCAATTAAAAAAACTGAGCGACTGAGCATCTCCTCTGCATAAGAAATGCTGCTGCTGGAAGGAACATCAGTGAGTGCTGTTCTTCAGGAGTCTAAAGGAAGTAAAATGTAACTCTGATGGAAAGGTTTTTTTGGTTTGAGGGTTTTTTGTTTTGGTTTATTTTTACAACGGGAGGAATAGAACTCTTGGGTCTTATGCATTGCATGCTAGGCAAGTACGTTACCACTGAGCTACAGCGCTAGCCTGGTAGGAAATTTTGGAAGTCTATGAGATTATGAGTCAAGTGCCTTTTAGAGAATGAGAGGGAGGAAAGGTCGTTCCCTACTGAAGGACTCAGAAAAGCGTTCAAGGAGGTAACATCTGAGCTGGGCCTTAAAATATTGCAGAACGTAGACAGAGTGATTGGAGAGCAGGAAGAGAACTCTCCTGGCAGAAAAGCATAGCATTTATTGGGAACGATTCGCTAGTGGATGGTTCAGTGGTTCCAGAGGTACCAGGACCTTCACCTTGGAATACATTAGCATTTTCTGGAAGAACTGCATTTCTCATGCATGCATGTACCCTTCAGATATATAGAGGATACTGAAGAGTACTTATGTATTCACGTGTAAACATTACACTTTCGTAAGGGAAAGTAGGCACTCTAATGATGATAACAGATGAAACTGTAGGAGAGAAGATGGGTTGAGGCAGAAAGGAAAGAAGATAGGGGATCACATTTTTAGGTCCAGGATAGGTGAGAAGTGCCCTTTCTCCCTCCCTGCCTCTCTCCCTTGCCAGTCAGGGTAGAAGGAAGAGGGGTGAACTAAGCCAGCTCAGGGAGATTTGTTAAGGTCAATGCCCTGGAAGGCTTCTCACCTTGCAGTTGATCAGAAGAGCTGGAATATCTGTCCCACTGATCTTCCTCCTGCTGTCCTGGCCATGAATCAGGGCCTGCACTAAGGGAGACTCCCCCTGAAGCCGACTCTGGTTCCCCTCCACCAGGCGTCTTTGGATCACATTGTGCGGCTGCTGGCTCCATCACAAAATAAAGCAAGCAAACAGTGTAAGCCCAGGAATACAGGCCGCTCGGTTCCCCTACTTGACACACCCTAGTGTGGTCACCCACCTCCGAAACCAAGCCTGCATCGCAGTCAGGAAAACAGCAGCTGGGCTGGGGATGCAACTGGGTGGTGGAGCCCTTACCTATCATGTGTGAGGCCCTGAGTTCAATCCCCAGTGCAAAAAAAAAGACAAGAGCCAACCAAAGGACTCCAGCCAAATGAAACCCAGAATCAAATCGTGCCATTGTTTTGGGACCCCAATAGGTTTGTCACCAATAAGGAAACGGGAAGAGAACAGCCATTCTAGGTTAGACTGACCTATTGGCTAAAGGGACATTTCAGGAATTACTGGTTATGCTCAGAGAAACTTGTGTCTTAAATCTGCCTTTTTGTGCGGGTCCCTGAGGGGGAGGACTAGTTTTGTCTTTTTTTTCCCCTTCTGATCTCATCCAAATGTGAACTGCAAATGCCATTGTGATGGTCTGACAGAAAGAAGAAATAAAGTCTTCAGAACTAGGATGCTAGCGTTCATTCCTGACCTCTCCCTCATCCACAACCACCCTCGCCCTATCCACTCACTTCCCAGATTTTGCCAGTGTGACCTGACTTCCTAGGGTCCTTCACTCCTTTCTGTTACTGCTTTACTCCAGTCTCCCCATAGCTTGACGATTTCACTGGGCCTCAGTTTACACACTTTTACCTCCAGTACTGCTGCCTTTCCAATACACCAGCTCCAGCCCTTCAGACTGAGTAACCTAAAACCTCTCTACCCAAATGTGGTCCTCGGGGCAATGAGTGTATCTCAGGGGTAGAACATTTGCCCCAAAATGTGGTCCTCAGAGCAGCATCTTTAAACAGCATTTTGGGGGGCTGGAGAGGTGACTCGGCAGTTACAGCGCTTGTCTGGCATGCGCGAGGACCTGAGTTCGAACCTTAGCACCACGTATACAGTTAAGTGTCAGAGCAACAAAGGCCACATGAAAAACTAAGTGGAATTTGATTCTTTCTCACTGTCCCTCTCTCTCACTCTCGCTCTCTCTCTCTCCTTTTTTTTTTTTTTAAGGCATTATGGAAGCCTG
>PVKS010020333.1:0-13580 GCA_004027875.1 Aplodontia rufa | reverse complement strand
GGATAACTTAGACCCTGTCTCAAACTTTAAAAAAAAAAATGTTTTTTTTTTAAAGGACTAGGGATGTAGGTCAGTGGTAAAGCACCCCTATATTCAATCCTGAGTACCAAAAATAATAATAATAATAATAATGCTGGAAAGGTCATGCAGATACCCCAGACAGAAGAGTGCAAGGTTAGGACAGCACCTAGGTCCCCATACTCCACACTGAACATGGGCACAGATGTGTAGCTTATCCTCCTCTATGTCAGGCCTAGCCCTCCTGTGACCTACTCACTTTCACCAGAAAGATCACTGACTAGCTACGATAAAAAGCTTTCTCTGGTGCTGTGAGAGAATAGGGCTACCTGTTTCCACCAGGACAGACCCCTTTTCCTCACTGTCCTGAGTATGTTCTTACCACTGAATCTGACGGACCTGCAGGAGCCCAGAGTCCCTCCGCAGATCAGAGAACAGGGAGCTCTGCTCCTGAGCCTGCTGCAAACTCACTGAGAGCTGTGAGTCCAGGTGTCTCCAGGCCGATGAAGGCTAAAAAGGCCACCAAATAGAAAAGTTTCCTCGGCCTTCCAGCCTCATAAGCCCTCAGGCTTGAAGGTCTTCTAGAAAATTTCCTGTTTTGGGATAAAAGCAGACTATACTTTTTAGTTTTCATTGAGCGTCAAATAGTTATTACTGATCACACTTTGGGTGTGAGTGTGTGCACATGCGCAGGGCTGGAGATGGAAGCCAGGGCCTCAGGCATGCTAAGCACATGCTCCGCCACTGCCCATTTTGGTGATTCTAAGCCAGTGCTGATGCACAGGGGGTTATTGAGCACTTGAGCTGCAGCTGGTCTGAACTGAGATGTTATCTAAGTATAAAACACACACCAGCTTTTTAAAGCAATACAAAATCAGTGCAAAACATCTCATTGTTTCCAGGTAGATTGCAGTATTATGGATAATATTTTGTATCTATCGGGATAAATAAAATACATTATAAAATGTAATTTCACTTATTTGATTTTATTTTTCCCACCACTGAGCTACACCCTCTTCTTTTTTTTTTTTTAATGCAGCAACTAAAATTATTTATTTATTTATTCATTTGCAGTACTAAGGATAGAACCCACGACGTAAAACATATTAGGTATGTGTTCTACCACTGACTGAGCTACACTCCCGGTCCCTGCAACTAAAAAATTATTAACTTAAAAAAAAAAAACCTTAGGAGCTGGAGCGGTGGCTCAGCTGTTATGGTGCTTGCCTGGCATGCGCAAGTGCATGAGTTCAAACCCTAGCACCACATACACAACGAAGTCTCAGAGCAACGAAAGCCATGTGAAAACTAAATAAAAATTCTTTCTGTCTCTCTCTCTCACTGTCCCCTCATTCTTTAAAAAAAAAAAAAAGAAGAAAAACTTGTTATTTAAAAATAAAAATCTTAACGTATATATGTCTCCATTATATTTCTATTGGACAAGCACTGGCTTAAATAGATTTCACAAGTGCTTGCCTAAAAGCACAAAGCCCTGGGTTCGATCCCCAGCACCACAAAAAACAAACAAACAAACAAAAAAAAAAAACAAAAAAACAAAAAAATGTATTTAGCCAGGCTCATGCCTATAATCCCAGCTACTCAGGAGACTGAGGCAGAAGGATCACAAATTCAAGGCCAGCCTGGGCAACTTTATGAGGCCCTGTCTCAAACTAAAAAATAAAAAGGGCTGGGGGCTCAGTGGCAGAGTGCTTGCCTAGATTAGCATGTGTGAGGCTTGGTTTGATCTCCAGCTCTACAAAAAAATAAAAATAAAAAATAACAGAGTTCACAGCTTGTTTCCTCTAACCTGTTATAATGTATTTCAGTACCTTTCAACACTACCTAAGCTGAATTCTTGGAGCTATAAGGAAGTCCCTGCCCTCTTGTTTAAGCCCCAGAAAAATTGGAGATTAACTAATTAACTGCATCCCTTCTTCCTTGTTATTTTTTTTCGTAGGAGGAATGTAACCCAAAGGTGCTTTGGTGCTTTATCACTGAGCCAATCTCTAGCCCTTTTTATGTTTGATTTTGAAACAGTGTAATTTGTTTAGGTCCCCATTAAGTTGCTGAGACTGGCCTCCAAATTTCAATCCTCCTGCTTCAGCCTCCCAAGTCGCTGGGATTACAGGTGTACACCACTGCATCCAGGCTTCCTGGTGTTAAATGTCTTCACACCTCTTCTTTCTCCATCAAGCCTGAAGAGTGCCCATTCTTATCTCTGCTGTTAGGGATGGGGAGGAGACTCATCTGGACCCAGTGAAATCACATAGTCAAATGCCCTGCCACATAAGGAAATTCCCAGAATATTCTTGATAGAATGGGTTATTCAGAGATAGACAAACAGTTCCCTTGAGCCAGTGGAGGGTCAAGGGCAGCCATTTCTATTTCAGGCTTTTTCCTCTGGGCCCTTCAGATCTGCTAAAGACAGAAATGGGGTTGTTTTCCAGAATTCTGCTGCCCAGCAAAGGTCCCAGGAAACCTGTACCAGCTTTGACATTTATCGCTGGTGCTCTACCACACACAGAGCTACATTCCCATACCCTTTGATTTGTTTTCACACAGGGTCTCACTAAGTTTCCAAGGCTGGCCTCAAACTTCCTATCCTCCTGCCTCAACCTTTCAAATCCTTGGGGTTACAGGGGGGCGCCACTTGGCAGGAGGATGGCAAGTTGGAGGTCAGCCTCAGCAATTCAGCAAGACCCTGCCTCAAAATAAAGGAGAGTGGGGCTGGGGACATAGCTCAGCGGTAAAGGGACCCTGGGTTCAATCCCCATTACCAAAAAAAAAAAAAAAACAGGACCTAACTTATAGTGTCATGGGAATTAAGTGAGCTGATTGGTAAATCTCTTCAAACAGTACCCGGAACACTGTAAGTGCTGAGTAAACATTTGCTATTATTTGGAAACTATGTACACACACACACACACACAAATACGTATGCACACACACACATACACAAGGACATACATACTCTGACTTGGGTGCCACTCCTCTTTGCTCTTTTTTTTTTTTTAAGAGAGAAAGAGAGAATCAATTTCGTTTAGATTTTCATGCGGCTTTCATTGCTCCAACACTTGGTTGTGTACATGGTGCTGGGGTTCGAACCATCCTCACACATGCCAAGCAAGCGCCATAACTGCTGAGCCACTGCTCCAGCCCCGCCTCTCTGCTCTTAAGTCCAACTGGGCTAAGTATCTATTACATATATTCTTACGCTATTACAGAATAATAACTTGGCCATCTTCCCACTACATCATCAGCTTCGTAAGACTGTTTTTTATATAGTTTTTTTTTAAGAGAGAGAGGGAGAGAGTAAGAGAGAGAGAAAGAATCAATTTTATTTATTCATCTGATTTTTGTCTCTCCAACGCTTAGTTGTGTATGTGTGCTGGAGTTCAAACCTGGGTCCTTGCTCGTCCCAAGCAAGCACTACAACCACTGAGCCATGGCTCCAGCCCCAGACCCTTTTTTGGTTTTTTCCCCTGTTTTTTTTTCTTTCTTTTTACAGAGAGAGGGACAGTGAGAGAGACAGAGAAAGAGAGAAACAACTTTATTTAGTTTTTCACATGGCCTTAGATGCTCTAACACTTAGTTGTGTACGTGGTGCTGGGGTTTGAACCCGGGTCCTCGTGCTTGCCAGGCAAGCGCCGAAACCGCTGAGCCACCGCTCCAGCCCCAAGATACTTGTTTTTATTTTTATTTTTCCAGGGCTGAGGATCGAACTCAGGACCTTGCACATGCTAGGCAAGCGCTCTGCCACTGAGCTAAATCCCCAACCCCTTTTTCCCCTGTTTTTGCACAAACATTCAGTCATTATCACAGCCGCTCTGGTGATGAAACACTAGAGCAGACTGTGGGGTGCCCCACCTGATATTTCAGTCCTAGAACACAGCTAATGCCACAAGCAATCAAGACCTCTTCCTGATCCCTGTCCCTTGCTCCCCTGCAATTTTTTTTACTCCTTCTCACCCCTTGGGCTCTTTACTTGCTATAGCTTGGATATGGCTTCAGTGTCCCCCAAGGATTTATGTGTTGAAATGTAATCTCCACTGTCAGGTACTAAGAGGGTAGAAACTTAATTCAACTGTGCAGTTTACAGGTGGGCTTTGGGAAGTGACTGGGGTGGATTAAATAAGGTCATTAAAGTGGAGTTTCCCTGACTGAAGTTTTATAAGCCCAGTGAGGCACACACACAAACTTATACATACACTCCCACCATGATACGATGCAGCCAGAGGGTGTCCTTGAAAGAGCCTAAGCCATGCTGTTTAGACTTCAAACTTCCGAAACTGTGGGCTAACTAAACCTCTTTTCTTTGTAAAGTAACGTGCCCCAGGTATTTCATTGTAGTAATTAAAAGCATATTAATAGCTGGGCATGCCTGTAATCCCAGCAACTTGGGAAGTTGAGGCAGGAGGATCACAAGTTTAAAGCCAACCTCAGCAACTTAGCAAGACCCTGTCTCAAAAACTAAAAAGAGCTGGGAATGTGGCTCAGAGGTTGAGAGCTCCCGTGTTCAATCCTTGGTACCAAAAACAAAACAAAACAAAACATATTAATACAGTTCCCCAATTAATATTCTTTTATTTCATTGGTTTAGTTTTCTTGTTATTTGTTTTGAGATGTGGTTTCACTAAGTTGCCCAGGCTGGAACTGAACTTCTGGACTCAAGCGATCCTTCTATCTCAGACTCCTGAGTAGCTGGGACCATTAGTGTGTGCCTATAGTCCCTTCTGTGTTCTCCGATCTTGATTCTGAGTACCCTCCAAAAATATGTCATGGGGGTTGGGGATTTAGCTCAGTGGCAGAGCGCTTGCCTAGCATGCGAAAGGCCCTGAGTTTGGTCCTCAGCCCTGAAAAAAAAAAGAAAAAGAAAATATGGCACAGTTGCCCAAATCTTTGCAAATATTCTAGACTTCCAGGCTCTAACAAAAATTCCAGCTTACCTGTCCTCCAGCTTTAGTGCTTCTCTTCTTCCCTCTTCTGTTTATCTACTTTCCTACCTCCTACCTTCATTTTTTTCCTTCCTCATTACCTAAGCTTTGGGCCTACCCTGGACATCCATGGTCATGACCTCCCTTTTCCAGTTACACTCCAGCTAAAGAAATCCCTGGTTACTGACCAGGAATCAAGTCATGACACCTGGTGTCAGGACTAATGAACGCTCAGTGAAGACAATGGCTGAAGGGAAGCCATGCATCCGAACCCCTACCTTGGAATTTGAACACGCTACATGCGGCAACGGTGTGTACAAGAATTTGGGGAGCAGATACTGGCTCAGGGAGTAACAAAATGTGCAACTCTATGGATAGCCATGAAATCGTGATTAATAGGCAGCAGTAATTATCACCCCTGTGCGATGGAAAGGGTAATCACGCGTGGCTCCATGGAGAGCACAACCGGGTCAAAGAGAATCATGAAGACCAAGGGCTCTGAGCAGACAGTTCAACCGGGTCAAAGAGAATCATGAAGACCAAGGGCTCTGAGCAAGGGAATCAGCCACAAGTAGGAAATAGTAGCCCAGAAGTTGCTGGGAATGGGGAGCTGAGTTGGCGGCAGCTGCAGAACAGCTCAGATTGTCATCTCAGGGAGTAGCTATGGTTTTTTGGTCCGTTTGTTTTTGTTTTTCATAGTGCTAGGGATCTAATAAAGGGCCTTGCATGTGCTCAGCAATCGCTTCTCAACCGTGTCCTACATTCCTTGCCCCCCTACAGGGCTTTTTGAGGCAAGGCTCTTAGGTGGGACAGCTCTGCCAGACAGTGTGATGAAATGCTGTCACCATGGTGTGACTCCCTGGGGGTTCCATGTCCCCACAGCTTCCAGTACTCAGACCCTCCAGCTACTCAGGAGCCTGAACTGGCCTCAGTAACCTAGCTCATGAGACCTCCAGCAGAGGTTTTGGAGAGAGACATTTGGCCCAGAAATGGCTCTGAAGGGCTACCGTGCTGGGATTCATCAGAGTCCGTGAAGCTGGTGGCGTTCAGCAGGGCACAGGGTGTTCCAGGGAGTGGCATACTGGGTGTTTGCAGGGAGGCTAGTGTCCGTCCTCCAGCCCTTCTTCCGGCTCAGATCCACCCTCCAGCTATGGTGACAGCACCTCTTTAAGGCAGGCCCAGGTTACAGGGCCACCTTCCTCACCCTGCCAGACTTTCAATAACTTTCTATCTATCGTGTGGAGGCAGGAGTTGGGGTGTTCATGGTTGCTAGCCTGGTATGTGGCAGGTTGATGTAAGGATTGCCTTACTAGTCACCAAGCCCAGGAGGGTGGACGATTGCTGTTGTCCCCCAGAACTCCCTGGCCCACTGGAGTGAAGGAACTTTAGGAGTCTTGCTTCAGCTTCCCTAACTGGCCAGTAGCCAAGAGGGCCCCAACAATGCTCTAGTCTTTGCACCAGCAGGGAAGAGGTGCTCTTGACTGCAGAACAGGAAGGTAGTGGGGAAGATGGAAGTCCTGCTTGAATTAAAACTTCTGGGGTGGTCTGGGGTCTGTCAACATAAGGATCTAATGCACTTCCTTTTTGCTCTACCCTAGTTTAAGACCAGAGAGTAAGTGTCTTGCCCTAAAAATTCTAATGGCCTTCTTTTTCCCACCTCCCTTTACCCCTCCAAAAAATTCAGTTTAACCCTTTAAATACTACAAGGGCATCTCATTGGGGAAGTAGCAAGTAACCTAAGGAACAGGATAGCAACACAGGCCTCGGACTCATAGCTCCCAACTTGGTACCTCCTATTCTACCACCAGGTAAGCGGGCACTTTTTTTTTTTTTTTTTTTTTTTTTTGGTACTAGGAATGGAACCTAGGGACACTTAACCACTGAGCCACATCCCCAGCCCTTTTTTCTTTTTTCTTTCTTTTTTTTTTAAAGAGAGGAACAGTGAGAGAGACAGTGAAAGAGAGAAACAACTTTATTTAGTTTTTCACATGGCCTTTATTGCTCCAACACTTAGTTGTGTACGTGGTGCTGGGGTTTGAACCCGGGTCCCTGCACTTGCCAGGCAAGCACTGAAACCACTGAGCCACCCCTCCAGCCCCCCTTTTTTTTAAACAATTAAATAATATTTATTATATTAAAGAAACTCAATAAAGGAAAAGGGACAGGTGCTATAGCATCATTTCAACTGATGAGAGGAATCTTTGGTTTGGTTTGAATTTTTTTTTTATTGTTTCAGCATTGTCTTACATAATGAAGGGATTTGTTGGTTTGTATTCATGCATGCATTCGTATTGACAGAGCTGCTTTAACTCCATCCTTGTCCAGGATCTCCCCTCCTAACCCCACACCCCTATCTCATGTCTCCTCTGTAAATTCCCCCAAGTTGCAGATATAAATAACCATGTAATTTATTTACATGCTAAATAAACATGTAATTTAAGCACAGAAATTACTAGATTTATTCGCCTCCCTGGGTGCATTTGGGGTTCTCGTGGGAGTCAACTGTGCTCTACAGTAATGAACTTTCCCCTTTTTCTTTTCCTCCTCTCCCTCCCTTCCCTCCTCCCCATAGCTATAGTCCCCATAGCTTATGTGTGATGTCAGATTTGGTGGGTCTATTAAATAAGCGTGACTAACTTTCATCGTATATTAGGTTTTATTCTAACTGCCACATATGAGAGAAAACATTCAACCTTTAAGTCTCTGGGTTTGGCTTGTTTCACTCAGCATGATTTTTTTTTCATTTCTATACATTTCCCTGCAAAAGCCATGATTTCTTTTTTTTTATTATTAAGGAGCTGAGTTATTGTACAATCATAATGCATATTAAGCTATGATAGGCATATGTTCTTATACCAGAATCACTCCCATATTGCCCACACCCTAATCTTTTGATTCTTCTATATTTCACCCCTGCAAGCAATATAAATGCTTAGATTGTGAATTTTCCAGAATTAAATGATTGCACAAGTATTATTGGATTTTCAGGGCGCTAAAGAGTATGCTATATTGTTGTCTCCCTAGATTCCACCCCTTTCTTCCTCCCTCTACCCTTCCCCACTTGCTCTGCCCCACCCCACATATCTATGGTTGCCCTAGATTATGCGTTGCTCTGCATTTGCTGGGTCTAATATGAGTTTAACTACCTTTCACCCAAGACTGTGAAAGTCTCCACAAATGAATGAAAACATTTGACCCTTGACTCTCTGGGTTTGGCTAACTTTGCTCAGCATGATTTTTTCCATTGCCATCCATTTGCTTTCAAAGGCTGCAATATCGTTTCTCATTGCTGAGTAGAATTCCATGGTATGTATGTATGTGTATGTGTGTGTGTGTGTGTGTGTGTGTGTGTGTGTATACATACATACCACAATTTTTTTTTTTTTTTTTAAAGAGAGAGGGACAGTGAGAGAGACAGAGAAAGAGAGAAACAACTTTATTTAGGTTTTCACATGGCCTTAGTTGCTCCAACACTCAGTTGTGTATGTGGTGCTGGGGTTTGAACCCGGGTCCTGGTGCTTGCCAGGCAAGCACTGAAACCGCTGAGCCACCGCTCCAGCCCCACATACCACAATTTTGGATCCATTCATCCAGAGAGGGGCATCTGGGTTGGTTCCATAATTTAGCTATTGTAAATTGAACTGCTACAAACATAGATATTGCTGTGTCGCTGTAATGTGCTGATTCTAACTCCCCTGGGAAAATACCAAGGAGAGGAATAGCTGGATCATATGATGGATCCATCCCTAATTTTTTGAGGATTCTCCACACTGCTTTCCAGAGCAGCTGTACCAGTCTGCAGTTCCACCAACAGTGTGCTAGTGTTCCTGTCTCCCCACAACCCCTCCAGCATCTGTTGTAGTTTATATACTTCATCTTTGCCAATCTGAGGTGAAATCTTAACATATTTTTTATTTCCATTTTTCTGATTAGTGGTTTAGAACAATTTCTCATGTATTCATTGGCTTGCTCAAAGTCCTCTCTTGAGAAGTTTCTGTTTAGCTCTTTGGCACATTTATTGATTGTATTGTGTTTTTGGTATTACGTTTGTTGAGTAGTTTGTAAATTTTGTATATTAGTCCCCTGTCAGAGGAATCACAGGCCATGATTATCTCCCATTCTGTAGGTTGTCTCTTGATAATTTTGACCTGTTCCTTGGCTGTGCAGAGGCTTTTTAGTTCAGTGGCATCCCACTCATTGATTTTTTTTTAACTTTAATTCTTTTGCTTTAGGGGTCTTGTTGAGAAAGTCTTTGCCTACTCCCAAATGATGGAGCGTTGGTTCTAACTTTTCTTCTAGCAGTTGTATGGTAGCTGGTTTAATTCCCAATTTCTTGATCCATTTTGATTTGATTTTCATGCAAGGTGAAAGATAAGGGTCTAATTTCAACTTTCTGCCAGTGGCTGTCTAGTTTGTCCAGCACCAGTTGTTGAATAGGTTGTCATTTCTCCACTTATATTTTGAACCACTTTGTCAAAGATCAGATGTTTAAAGATTTGTGGGTTTGTCTCAGAGTCTTCTATTATTTTCTAATGGTCTTCATTCCTATTTTGATACCAGTGCCATGCTGTTTTTGTTCCTACATCTCTATAGTATAGTTTTCAATCTGGTATTGCAAATCCACCTGTTTTGTCTTTCTTGCTTAGTAATGTTTTGGCTATTCTGGGTTTCTTGTTATTCCAAATGAATTTAAGAATTGCTTTTTCTATATTTGTAAAGAATGACATTGGTATCTTGATGGGGATTGCATTGAATCTATATAGTGCTTTTGGCAGAATGGCCATTTTAATTATATTAATTCTGCCTATCCAAGAACATGGAATGTCTTTCCATCTCAGGTCTTCGATTTCTTTCTTCAATATTTGATAATTTTCATTGTAGAGGTATTTTATTTCCCTTGTTAGATTAATTTCCAAGTATTTTATTCTTTTTGAGGATATTGTGAATGAGACCGATTTCCTGATTTCTTTTTCTGCCCTGTTATTGTTAGTGTATAGGAAAGCTATGGACTTATGGGTATTGATCTTGTAGCCTGCCACTTTCCTAAATCTGTTTATAAGCTCAATCAGTTTTTTGGTAGAGTTTTTTGGATCTTCCAGATATAGGATCATGTCGTCAACAACAAGGGATAGTTTGACTCCCTCTCTTCCTATTCTAATCCCTTTGATTTCCTTCTCTTGCCTGATTGCTGCAATGTGGGTCTCAAGAAGTATATTGAATAAAAGTGATGAGAGTGGACAGCCTCGTCTTGTCCCCAAGTTTAGTGGAACTGAAAAGTCATGATTTCTAATAGCTGAGTAGAACTCCATTGTATGTATATACCACAGTTTTTGGATTCATTCATCCAGTGTGGGCATCTAGGTTGTTTCCATTATTTTGCTATTGCAAATTGAGCTGCTTTAAACATTGGTATAGCTGTATCTCTGTAATAAGCCGATATTAGCTCTTCTGGGAAAATACCTAAGAGTGGAATAGCTGGGTAGAATGGTGGTTCGATCCCTAATTGTTTGAGGAGTCTCCATACTGCTTTCCAGAGCGTACCCAGCCCTTTTTAATTTTTTTGTTTTTGAGACAGGGTCTCACCAAGTTGCTGAGGCTGACTTTGAACTTGTGATCCTCCTGCCTCAGTCTTCTAAGCCACTGCCCAGCAGCAGGGCACTTCTTGACAGGGTTTGTCTATCTAAAAATCCAAGGGCATTAGTGGGTAGGAGTGTAACTCCTTGAGAATTTGCCTCGCATGTGTGAGGCCTTAGGTTCAAAGGCCAGTACCTCAAAACAAATAAATTGATTTAATTTTAAAATAAAAATAAAAGCTAAAGGCATTAGACTTGTTTTCCAATGGTCTGCCAAGCTATGACATTTTTGGATGCTATATAAAGGGAAGTATTATTCCTAATCCAGATTAGGGAGAATGGATCCATTCTCAGAGCCCTGGTTCACCCTTGGAGTACTCAGGGAATTCTTCACCCTTGTTCTGTGCCCCAATCCCCTACCACCACCACTTCACACACACCATGGGGAAAGGTAGCAAAGAGAGGGAGGACTCCATAACAGAATTATAGATTTGGAGCTAGAAGTGGTAAACTACACAAGTCCTGTGTGTTATAATTATTTTAATTTAGATGAAATTTACATGACATAAAATTTATCATTTTAAAGTATTCATTTCACTAGTATGTAGTTCATCCATAATGTTGTGCAACCACCACCTCTATCTCATTTCAAAATATTTTCAATTCCCCACTCCTCCAGACCTGGAACCACTAACTAACCTCCCAGCTTTGTGGATTTGCCTATTCTTGATATTCCACATAAGTGCAATATATAGGGCTGGAGCGGTGGCTCAGCGGTTAAGGCGCTTGCCTGGCTTGTACGAGGACCTGAGTTCAAACCCTAGCACCACATACACCGTTGGAGCAACGAAGGCCATGTGAAAAACTAAATAAAGTTGTTTCTTTCTCTCTCTCTCTCTCTCTCACTGTCCCTCTCTCCTTAAAATAAAAAATAAAAAAAACAAACGCAGTATACAGTGTATTAGTTCATTTTTACCACTATATGTGAGAAATAAGAAGACTGATGGTTCATTTTCAGAATGTCATCTTAAGGTTCACATATGAAAGGAAGCCATCTTGGGTCAGGAACCATGTGATCAGAGATAATGCATTTTAAAACTCCTTATCAGATATCCCATTTCACCTACAGCTCTTTTCTGTTCCCACCCCAATTTTATATTAGCCAATCATGAAGATTGAACTCCTGAGCTCCTCCAATCAGAGTGAAGGGTAGGATTTCGTCAGGTTGGAGATACAAGCAGGTGGGGCTGCCCACTCAAGTGCGCTTGCTCATTGGATCCCTTTGTGAGTGCACCCTGCTGCAGAAGTAAAGTCTCTTGCTCACTCACTTCTGGGCACATGTTTGATTTTCTTATGACACCTCAGGATTTTTAATAATTTTATATCTAACAGGTACTTATAAAGAAAAGAGGTTTATTAAGCTCACGGTCTTGGATGTTTTAAAGGACCTGGTGCTGTTACCTTTTGTGCTCTGGTGAGTTCCCCCTTAGCTGTGTCACACAGCGGATGGCATCATGTTGAAAACACATGTGACAGCAAAGGAGCCTGTGGTAAACAATGGACAGGGGGCCAGTCTCGCTCTTTCATAACAACCTTTTCTCTCTAGAACAACTAACTTACTCTGTGAGACCAGCACTAATTCCTTCCCAGGGGCAGGGCCCCCAGTGACCTCACTACTTCCCATCAGGCCCCACCTCTTAAAGGTTCCACCACTTCTCAGAGCCACAATGGGAACAAAGCTTCCAACAAATGAATGCATGGGGCGTACACTCAAATCCTCTCTAAACCTCAGCGTACTGATATGTGGCCTTTTGTGTCTGACTTCCTTCACTGAACGTGTTTTCAAGATCTAGCCATATTATATCAGTGCTTTATTCCTTTCTCAAAAATTTTTATCATGATAAATACATTAAATTTATCATTTTAACCATTTTTTTTTAAAGAGAGAAGGACAGTGAGAGAGAGAGAGATGGAGAGAGTTAATTTTTATTGAGTTTTTCACATGGCTTTCGTTGCTCTGACACTTAGTTGTGTATGTGGGTGCTGGGGTTTGAACCCGTGTAGTTGCACATGCCAGGCAAGCGCCATAACCACCGAGCCACCGCTCCAGCCCATTTTAACCATTCTTAACTGAAAAAAATCAGGGGCTTAAGAATATTCATAATGTTGATGCCATCACCACTATTTCCAGAACCTTTTCAGCATCATCCCCAACAGAAACTCTATTCGCATTACACAATAACACACTGTCCTCTTCCTCCAAGGCCCTTTGTGGCCTCTATTCTACTTTCCACCTCTGTGAATTTGCCTATTCCAGGGACCTCATAGGTGGAATCTTATAATATGCGGCCTTCTGTGTCTGGCTTCTTTCACTCAGCGAGGTGTTTTCGAGTTTCGTCCACATCTATCAGTACTCATCTCTTTTTTACAAGTGAATAATGTTCTATTTCTTATTTTTATCCTATAAACAATGGACTGATAGCTTCATTCATGGAAGGCTGATAATATGCCACTTTTCAATACCTCACTTATGTTATTTATCCCACTCATTTATAGCCTAGTGGCTCCCATTGTTCAGATAAAAACCAAAAACCTAGAAGTCAGAGGGGAACAGTGACTTCACCAAATATCACAGAGATGGTTAGTGGTTAAATCAGTGCTAGAACCCTCTAGTATCTTAATTCCCAGGAGACTGTGGGGCTTGAGAAAAGTGGAGACAGGGAGGCCAGTGGGCAGGAGGCCAAGAAAAACCCAGATGGGACAGACCACCCACTTGGGGATGTGATGGGGACAAGAGGAAGTTAGGTACAGCAGCCATATTTGACTTCTCCCTCTCCAGCCCTGTTATCCATCACCTTTTCCACCAGACCTCTTGCAGGAATCACCTGCAACCTCTACCCCAGCCAAGGCCAGCACCTTTCTGGCTATATCACCCTTTGCCTGCCTCTACTTCAGGCTTCCTCTGCCTCCCCAGAGCAAAAGCTGAGGTCTCTGAAGTTACTAGCAGCACAGGCCAGAGGCCCTCAGGTGAAGCCCTGGGCTCACTGCTCTGACT
>PVKS010020332.1:0-37035 GCA_004027875.1 Aplodontia rufa | reverse complement strand
TCGTCCCAACCCCTCCCTAACTCGGCCCCTCGGAGGATGGCACGCTGGGCCATTCTACCCGCTTCTCACACAGGAACGCTGTGAGGAGCGACTCCTCGCCCCGTCCCCGCCCTAACTCGGCCCCTCGGAGGGCGGCTAGCAAGGTCGTCCTGCCCGCTTCTCGCACAGGAACGCTGCGAGGAGCGACTCCTCTCCCCCCGGTCCCCAGACCTGTCCTGCCGGCGCCGGCGGCCGGTTCCCAATGTCCTGCTGGTCCCCCGGGGAACGGCTAAGGTCCCCCGAGGCCGTTCCCGCCGCTCCCCCGCTCCAGAACCCTGGGGGGAGCTACAAGGATGGCGAAGCTGGGGAAAGTGACCCAAAGTCCTTATTCTGCATCAGGTGGGGCTTGGAGAATGAAGGGTATTTAGCATCAGGGTACCCAGAAGTTGATGATGGCAGTTGGATGACTAGGTGAGGTGTACCTAGGGCAGGGATCATGCTGAAGTAACAGTAAACGAGAAAGCAGAGCATTGCTTTTTGCAAACAGCACAGAAGCAATCAGTGTTATCAGCTGGTGAAAGCCATGAGAATGGTACTCATTAAAGTTTTGGTGGGATCCACATTCCCCTGGTTTGTGAGAGGAGGCCAGTTAAAGTCGTAGAAACATTAGTAGAGTTGTTAGAAACGTATACACAACAGTTAGTTTTTATAAAGTCACAGATGTCCTTTTGATTTATAGTTAAGTTGTAGGGATAAGTATCGGCACTCGATAATCATACCAGCAAACAGAAACACAGATCGAGCCCGCCTATGTAGGAGGTTAGGAAAATTTGTAGGTCTCAAAATTGACTCAGAAAAGAGCTTGTGACTGACAGTCTTTTATGATAGTTATCAGCCATTCCTGTCTAAGAACCTTTCTTTTCTTTTGCTCTTTTTTAAAGAGAGAATCAATTTCGTTTATTTTTTTTCATCTAGTCTTTGTTTGACACTTGTGTGTGTGGTGCTGGGATTTGAACCTGGATCCTCATGCATGCCAGGCAAGCACTCCAACTGCTGAGCCACCGCTCCAGCCCCAGAGCCTTTCTTTTTAGTTTTTCATGTTCCCTTCATTGCTCCTACACTTTGTTGTGCTTGTGGTGCTGGGGTTTGAACACATGGACTCGCACATGCAAGGCAAGTGCCGTAACTGCTGAGCCACCAGTCCAGCCGCAGAACCTTTCTTTTTTTTGTTTTTTTCAGGGCTGAGGACCGAACTCGGGGCCTTGCGCATGCTAGGCAAGCGCTCTGCCACTGAGCTAAATCTCCAACCCCCCAGAACCTTTCTTATAGCCTCCAGCTTATTTATTTTTGGTGGGGCTGGCCCAAGTATGCACATCTTTAGTTACAATTAAAAGAATCATTGTCCTTCCTTTTAAATGTCCATGAGTGGCTGTGCTTAAATTATAATTCTCCTGCCAAGTGTTTAAGACCAAGTTGGTCAAAACTGACCTGGTTCCAATCTGCTATGAGAAAGAGTCATCTGAGGCACCTTGCAGGGTCACTCTTGGGAACTTGAGAGAAGCCTCTTAGCTCTTCCAGTTTCCTCTGTCAGTGTCACCTGCCAGGCTAGGTTAGGGTCTTGCAGACCACATGTGGCTTCTCTGGGAAGCATCAGGGATAGCACCCTCTGCAATGACTTACCTTTCTGCAGCATGTGAACTGCTTGGCTTCCTGCTCCCTAGGGTCCTCATGATGCACCTGATCAGGAGTTCAGGTGACTAGCCAGGGCTGCAGGTTTCATAGAGGGGTCCCATCGTTCCCTGGGTCCTGGCTGACCTTATTGGGCAATTGCTAAAATATTGGCTGCTTTTTCTTTAGCCCTTTTACTTCCTTAACTTTAGTTTCCAGGTTTTGGTTTTAAACATCCAGCAGGCTAGTATCATCCCTCTTGAAGTAGGAGTACTGGGTTTTAACTTTAATGTCTATAATTTACAGTTAATTACTCCTTTTATTTATTGGGGTCTCTATTAGTACTCGAAGTCAGTCTTATGTCCTGTCTATCCTATAGGAGATGGCTTGTCTTAAATTAATTCAGGTTGTTTTATTAAAAGTTATACTTCTGCAAAGCACTCAGACAAAAGTTATAGTGTTTCACAAGGAAAATACAAAATGAAATTAATAAGAGCAAAGCCATGTTTAGTTTGTGTAATAGCTGTGGACTATGGGACATCGTTTTTATAATCCCAGATGTTTACTTACTTCTCTTTTATCCCCTGTTTATTGAGATCACAGTAATCGTTACAACAAAAATCTATCTCTTGAATTTAAGGGGATTTGAATTTAGCCTACTTTGGAACCATCTTAGCGTGGAGTAAGGTGAGAGGCTGAGTTTTAACTCAGGTGAGGCGGGCTCTTGACAAATCTTGGGTTAAGTGTTTTATTTCGTTCTGTTTTTTTTCCTAAAGAGAGAAGGACAGAGAGAGAAAGAGAGAATCAATTTTTATTTAGTTTATCATGTGGCTTTCATTGCTCTGAGACTTCATTGGGTACGTGGTGCTGGGGTTCAAAGTAACATACTCACGCATGCCAGGCAAGTGCCATAACCACTGAGCTACCGCTCCAGCCTAAAGTGTTTCATGTGAAGCTGATCTTTGCCTGTATAAATGACATTTTGTAGAGTTCTCATGTTGTTTCCTGGGTCTGAATGAATGTTAGCACCATACGATCTCACATCTGAAACATGAATCAAACAAAACCTAAGAGAGCGCCTGACTTTCTTTTTTTCTTTTTCTATTTTTTTAGTTTTTCAGGTGGCCCTCGCTGCTCTGACACTTCGTTGTGTACGTGGTGCTGGGGTTTGAGCCCGTGATCTCATGCATGCCAGGCAAGCGCTGTAACCACTGAGCCACTGCTCCAGTCCCCTGACTCTTTTTGTAGAAAAAGTGGCAAAATTTTTTTTGTACCATATTGTAAACTTTAAACAAACCCGGCTCACCTCATTACTTTCCAAAAATCATTTTAAATTTCCATCCCTGTTGAAAGAGTAACCAAAAATTATACATATAACTTACTGATGACAGGTTATTTTTATTCAGTTAACACATAGTAAGTGACATAAGAATACCTAATTAAATTTGCTGTTTCTGTATAGATCTGAGAGAGGCTTGCTACAGGCAACTGCAGTTTGGAATCACTGGGTTGGTAATGGGCTCTCCTAAGCTTTACATGCTAAGCTGGAGGACACAAATATATCTAATGTATAAAAAACCAATAACAGTACTATAACTATACTGAGGTCCCTATATTAACCACGTTTAATCTTTCAAGAAAATTTAGAATCTGTAATGTAGTATAATAACCTAAGCTAACAGCTTGTTTAATCAGAGTTGGACAAACCCCAATTCCTTTTAGTTTCCCTAATACTGAAACCTAACAGATACCTGGAACTGTCTTGATGAGAGCAGTCCAGTGTTTAAGAAACCCTTGTTGCTTCAGCACATAGAGAATTAGATCCTGGTTTATGTTAGTACATTAATATTTGACCTTCAGGAAAACCTTAAATGATTGTGCAATAACTCAACTCCTTAATAAAATATTTTTAGAGGAGAAACCTGAAACGGCGTGAACTGATTGTCGGTCACAGCCAGACTGACTTCACACAGCCTTTGAGCTTTACCCTCACGGACCTTGTGCAACTTCCTTGGCACTCTGTGGCTTGTTTACCACGCTTAATACTTTCTCATCCGGAAACACTCCTTTAATTTCTGTACTAACGTATTTTTCTGTATCTATAACTTTTTTATATCCCTTTCCTAGTTCAAGACCCGTCTTAAATTTACATCTCGAGCAGTCTGAAATTTCTGAGTGTTTTGTAATTCTCTTAAGATGAATACTTTATGCTGTTTACAGTTCTTTAATTGCAGCACAGCTGAAACTTTTTGTTTCTCTCTCTCTCTCTCTCTCTCAGAGAGGGACAGTGAGAATGAGAGAAAGAGAATCAATTTTATTTAGTTTTTCATGTGGGTTTCATTACTCCAACACATTGTTGTGCACATGGTGCTGGGGTTTGAACCTGCGTCCCTGTGCATGCCAGGCGTGTGCTGTAACCGCTGAGCCACCGCTCCAGCCCTCTTGTTTTTCTCTTTGCACATAGAATTACACCTGTTAGAATCTTAACTTTTAGTAACTTTGTTTTTAGTGAAGACCCAGAAACAAAACAATCTTAAACTTTTATTTATTAATTTTGAAGAGAGAGAGAGAAAGAGTCAATTTTATTTGGTTTTTCATGTGGCTCTTGTTGCTCTGACACTTTGTTGTATATGTAGTGCTGGGTTTCGAACCCGCATCCTCATGCATGCCAGGTAAGCCAGGCAGGTGCCATAACTGCTGAGCCACCACTCCAGCCCCAGCCTTTTTTTTTAATTTACCAATTTATAAAACATTTAATAAGCCAAAATGTCACTTTATAGAATTTAAGAAGTCAAGTACTTGAATATATTTAGCAGTTGATGTTTTACCATTTGTGCTTTGCAAATTAAGCAAATGTCTCTTTTAACAAACATTTATGAAGATTAACCTCATTTATTTTGTCCAGTTTACTCATTTTTGACTGTTAATTTTAGGTTACCCATGAAAACCAAGATATCAGACAAGTGTAGTTATAGTATAAACCACCTTTTTCCTGCTGAAGAAAAATCCAGAAGCAATGAACATTACACTTTAAATATTTTATAGAAACCAACACTATGGATTGCCTGACACCCTAGAGAAACATGTAGGTTAGTCATTATAAAGATGTCTTTACTATTACCAGTTTAATCATTTTTTTGTTTTTGGATTTTTTTTATTAAGGGGCTGAGTTGTTGTACAGTCATAAATGTGTATAAAGTAACAATACGATGTGCACTTGGTCTTAAACCATGGTTATCCCCACATCGCCCACACCCAGTCTCTAGATTCTTCTACAAGAGATAAATATCTATATATGTATGATTGGGAATTTTTCAGAATCAAACGATTGCATAAGTATTATTTGACTTCTTGGCATTTAACCATTTTCAGTTGAACTGCTTTGTAAATGTTCAAGTCATGTGAGGTGAAAGGCATTTGGATTTTTTTTTTTTTTTAAATAAATCAGGTTTTGAGTGCTCATCTCTGTTGGCCAGTTTTGGGACCAGGTAAGTGATACACAGACAGACGTAGACACAGCAGACGGTACTCAGGTGTGCACACATATTTATAAAACTGACAGGCAACAGAAGTCTTAGAGGCATGAGTGTATTGATGGATAGGAAAAGGGACAGGGGGACACTCGAGGGAGAGAATGGGTCCCCTCAGACACAAGAATGACAGTGTGCCTCTCCTATACGCCAGTTTTTTTTTTTTTTTTTAATTAGAAGAACAGTGAGAAACAATCAATTTTATTTAGTTTTTTATGTGGTTTTCTTGCTCTGACACTTGGTTGTGTGTGTGGTGCTGGGGTTTGAACCTGAGTCCTCATGCATGCCAGGCAAGCGCTCCAACCCTGTGTTCCATTTTTACTGGGGATTCCAGAGACGTTCCTCGCAGGTCCACCTCTTGACTTTTGACTGACAGCAAGGTGACATCACACTTGCAAGTCCTCACCTCCATGGCAACTCTAGGTCACCCTGGCCTGGTTTGACTGGTTCTAACTGGATTCTTAGCTTTGCATTCTTTCAGGTTTTCTGGTTATTCTGTCTTTATCTCCCTGAGTTTGAGGATCTGGTCACAAAATCAACCCCTTTGGGGTAATTTGGATTCCTCCTGTCAGCATTAGTCTGGGCCTGCAGCTCTGCAGACAGGGGGTACCTTGCCGAGGATGTGACATCTTGCTTGCTGAGGCCAAGTAGGGCCACAGGTTATATTGCTTCCTGGAAGAGAAAGCAGGTGGGTCAACGGAGTGGGCCTATTTTAGAGAATTATTCTCTTGGTCTCAGTTCCCACCATTTTCTCCTGTCTCAGTAACGTTGCCCAGTTCCTTCAGATCTCCTCTAATGCCCCTTATAATGGGAGGGAGCATCCGGGAAGCATCTGGTAAGGGGAGCCCTGTCTGTCCAGGAGGGCTAGACCTCCTAATTCTTAACAAAGCAGGTGGCAACACCTGGTCCCAGTGTACGTGGTTTTCTTGACTCAGTTTGCTGAGGAGTAACTTTAGAGTTTGGTTCATCCTGGAGCTTTGGGGACAGTAGACAGTGTGTAACTTCCAGGTGATCTTCAGTGCCTTTGCCACCAGCTGCACCACCTCAGCCATGCAGGTGGCCAAATATCCGATCCCATGGTGATTGGGATTCCAAACTGAGGAATGATTTCCTTTAGGAGAAGCTGAGCCACTTCACGTGCCTTCTCTGTGTGGGTAGGGAAGGCCTCTATACCCAACCTGAGAAAGTGCATCCAAAGACCAGCAGGTACTTGTCACCTTGGCCCCGTGGGAGCTCAGTGAAGTCCACAGCTCATTTTCAGGCGGGCGCTCCGACACGCTGCTACCTGGTTCTTTACCTGGCGACCCTCCAGGGGCTGGTTCTTGCTGAACGGCGGCTAGTCGATTTCTCAGAAGGTCTGGAGTGTTCTGGGAGGCAGTGCCATTGTCTCTGGAACATACGTTGTTAAATTTTTATTTTTAATCATGTCCTTTGGGGGATAAGTTTTCTGCGTACCTGTTTCCTCCCCTGAGAGATGGCAGGAAGGAAAGGGAAGGGGTGAGCAGTCACTTCCTGCGTTTCTGGCTGCTGTCTTTGCCGAGACATTTCAGGCGCCTCCCGCATTGGCAGGTCCATGTAAACCCCTGACCTGGACCAGGCTCTTGGACCTCGTGGTGAGCCTGGTGCTGCCCAAAGCCTATGGATCAGTTCTCCTCCCTGGCTTAGGGCCCAGCCCCTGTGTTCAGTGGTCACCCACTTGCAGCAGTGTCTCCAGCCCGCTGCCCACTACCTTAGAGCTGAGGTTTCCTGTCACGCACCTCTGGGAGGTGACCAGGCTCCCCCCTCCGCCTCTTAGGGGCAGGTGAACCAAACCAGAAAGTGAACCCAGGCTCTCACCAGTCGGAGGTGCTCCCTGGGCCTCCCTGGGCTCCTTTGTGCTCCCAGGGTCCTAGTGCCAGCATTTCGGGGGAGCTACTCCTTTACGGATCAACAGTTGCCTGGTGCCAGGCAAGGTCACCATCTCCTGGCATGTTAGGGCTCGCAGCCTGGTGACAAAGGAGGTGAAGTCCCCATCTCCAAATCCTGGAGCCCTGAAGAAATGTGCGATTCTCACACAGGCCAGACAGGGAGGCCTCCAGCATTGTGGCTGGCTTAGCAGGCCCCAAAGGCTGAGCCCTGAATGTGGCGGGGGAGGGGTGGTGGGGTGGGCCTTTCCCTGTGAGCCCCTTTGTCTCCCCTGTGTGGTCACATGCACTCTAATTCGGTATGGCGTGACAGTTGTTGGCACGGCATGCGGTCTCTGTGTTCTGGGAGACTCGCTTGTTCTGAGAGGGCTCTCACCAGTGTGGGGGAGATAGATGCCCTCCACAGTGCCCCGCTGTTAGTGTTCTCAGGACAGCCGCTTGAAGGTGAGTGTGTCGCAGGCTGGCAGTGCGGCTGAACTGAGCTTGGAGCTGGGACGTCTTCAGCGCACTGGAGCTCTGGGCCTCGTTTCCACCTGCACATGGTGGAGGAAGCCAGAGGCCCAGTGCTGCCTGGTGAGTGCTGTGGTTGAGAGGGTGCTTGCAGGTTTGAAATGCATTCCCTTTCTGTTTCTGTAACTGCAGTCAGCCGTTGGCTTTGAGTACCAGGGGAAGACTGAGAAGCATGCCTCCCAGAAGGGTAAGCCGGCTGGGTCTCACAGGGACGCCTCCCAGCCCCGTCAGGGCTGGGCCGCTCCCCGTAACGTGCTCCCTGTGGGTGGAGAGCAGAGTCGGTGCTGGCTCATCAGAGTTGTTCCCTGCAGGCACACGGTGGGCTCGGTTTTGCCATTTCGTGATTTGGGCATGGGCTCTGGCCACACGTTGCCAGGGGTGGTCTGGCGAGGTGTGGACACGGTGGGCAGCGCTCACCTGGGAGGCGTTGGTTCTTGCTTTGTGCTCTCACCCTGGCCTGGCCACTTGTTCTGAAAGCGGGTGTGCTGCAGGGCAGAGGCTGCAAAATTGCCCACTGTCACCCTAAGGAGTGGCAGCTGGTCGTACGTCTGAATGCATGCCCGGTCTCTTGGGCGTTGTAACCCCTGACCCTTTGGTTTTGCTTAGTTGAATAAAAGTGGCAGCTGAGTGTGTCGTGGGCTCATGATGCCTACCATCCTGTCTCCTTAGACTACTCGAGTGGCTTCGGTGGCAAATACGGTGTGCAGGCCGACCGGGTGGACAAGAGCGCTGTGGGTTTCGACTACCAGGGCAAGACGGAGAAGCACGAGTCCCAGAAAGGTGCGGGCATCCGCGATCGTCTGAGTGTCTGCAAATGGCTCAGCTGGCCGGGCCTCCTGCAGGAGCGGCTCCGCTAACGTGCTGCTTGACCCAGAAGGTCATGGGCGTCAGTGCGCGTCGACGGTCCTTGCGTTTATTATTTATTCCGTTTCTCGTGCTAGGGATTGAACCAGAGGTGCTGAGCCACAGAGCCATATCCTCAGCTGAGTTGCTTTTCATTTTGATACAATCTTACTAAGTTTTCTGGGCTGGCCTTGAACTTGCAGTCCTCCTGCCTCAGCCTTCTCGGTTGCTGCTGGGATTACAATTGTGGCCACCACACCTGCAACTTTCTTTCTTTCTTTTTTTTTTTTTTAAAAAGAGGGCCAGTGGGAGAGAGAATCATTTTATTTAGTTTTTCATGTGACTTTCCTTGCTCTAGCACTTCGTTGTGTATGTGGTGCTGGGGTTCAAACCTGCATCGTCACATGTGCCAGAGAAGCGCCATAACTGCTGAGCCACCACTCCAGCCCCCATCTTTCCTTACTTTTAATGGCTGGTCAGTTCCCCATTCTGTGAAGATTCCATAGCTTTTTTATCCATTCCTTTTAGTGAAATTTAGAATTTTTCAAAAAACTTAAAATTTTTCGATATTAAAGATCTACTGGGGTGAATATTCTTGTACCTGTTGAGAAGAGTGGATCTTGGAAACAGAGGTATGGGAGGATTTTAAATCAGAAACCGTAATGTTCTGGTGGCTGCAACCAGAGTGTTCCTGGCTGTGTGGCCTTGGCCTTCTGCTGGCCATGCCCTGTAGGTAGCCTTGGAGGACCTTCCTGGTGTCTGCCAGGGCTGCAGCTGAAGACCCAGCCACTGCTCCAAGGCTGTGCCCTGGGCCTCTGGCACCGTTTGCGAGGCCTGCTGCATGTTTCAGGCTATAAACGAGTGCCGCCACCTGAACCAGGCTCAGGAAACCTTCAGTTATCTTTAGAAGCTGAAGGTAAAAAGAAAACACCTCCACAAGTTCTGCCAAGCTGGCCCGGTGTCCCTGTGGGAAGCGCCAGCGGTCCTTGCAGGCCTGCTGTCCCCGCGGGAAGCACCAGCGGTCCTCACTGGCCTGGTGTCCCTGTGGGAAGCGCCAGCAGTCCTCGCTGGCCTGGTGTCCCTGCAGAAAGTGCCAGCTGTTGTCCAGTTTGCCTGCTAAGGCCCTGCGGGTGGCCTGCTGCCCTCCTTGCCCCCTCTGCTCTGGCAGTGCAGCCCACCTGTGCCCTGGACGCGTCCTCCCTCCAGGGAGTGCACCTGTCTTCTGGAGCACGCATAGTGCTCCTTGGTCCGCACTCAGTCCTGTGCAGCGCGGGCTCCGCGCACGGCCTCACCTCACAGGATCTGACCCCTGTATTGTAGGCTGTGGACGTCCCCATGAGGGCCATGCCTGGGTACAAAACTGATGTCTTGAATGACATGGCTCTGTGCTGCTTGGTGCACCTCTGCTCTCCTCAGCTGGTGGGGCATAGACCTTGGGACCCGTGGCCCCTGCTGGGTCCCCATGCCTGCAGCAGTCTCTTCCTGTGGCCTTCTGGAATGGGCATGGTCCTGCCGCTATGGACTGCTGAGCTTGCCCCCTGTGTACCCTGTGTCCCTCAGGGGTCTCGAAGGGAGCCTGCCCGCTCCTGGACAGACGGGCTGGTGAGACTCTTGGTGTGTCTGTTGGTTCTGTTGCTGTTTTTAAGTAGCACTTCTCTTGTTTTTAGATTACTCCAAAGGTTTTGGGGGCAAATATGGTATTGACAAGGACAAAGTGGACAAGAGCGCGGTCGGCTTTGAGTATCAAGGCAAAACGGAGAAGCACGAGTCGCAGAAAGGTGGGTCCAGTGCCTCTTGCTGCAGCAGCCGCTCCACACGCAGCGCCCACCAGCACGGAGGAGGCAGGGCCTGGGCCCTTTGGGGGTGTCCGTGTTATGTGCTTAGTGCTAGCGCGGAGGCCTTGCCATTTAGCTGGCGGGAGCCTGTCCAGCTCCTCCTGCTGCTGAGGTGGGAGGATCGCCGCAGCCTGGGCATCACAGTGCGATCGTGAATGCCAGCCCCGAGCTGCTAGCCCAGAATGCAGGTGTCCTGCTTTCTGTGGCTCACGGTCCTGCTCGTCTGAGCCCTGAGGCTGTGCTGGTGGGAGCACAAGCAGGCGGCTGCGTCTGGGTCCCCTCCTGGTGCTGGGTCATGGCCACTCCAGGTGGTGGGCTCTGGGCAAGAGCAGGTGGCTGAGTGACACGACCGTGTCCCGCTGCATTGGGAACGCTTGCTGCCTGTGGCCCGCTAACGCAATCATGGCTTTTGTTGTGCATGTAGACTACGTGAAAGGGTTTGGAGGAAAATTTGGTGTGCAGACAGACAGACAAGACAAGTGTGCCCTTGGCTGGGATCACCAGGAGAAATTGCAGCTGCATGAATCCCAAAAAGGTACATTCCCCTCGCTGACCCAAGGCCCATCGTCTGTGCTGGCCCTTTCTGTTGAAGCGCTCTGTGGCTTTCACCGGCTAAAGCTGCCAAGTTTCAGACGCCCTGAGCCAGTGCAGCAGCAGGAGCCAGGTTCCCCTCTCTTGGGGCTGCCAGGCCAGGGGCTCTTGTTGGCAAAGTGGGCTGCAGGTCACTTCATTTTCGTGGCGTGGTCTGTTGTCAGAAAGGAGCCCTGTCCTGGGGAGCAGTGACCTTCCATGGCCTTGACCTGGCCAGGTGCCTGCCCCCAGCACAGCAGGGAGCAGGGTGGGGCTGTCCCTGGAGTTGCCCTCTTCACGCAGACTGGGCCAGGCCTGGAGTGGCCTAGCTGAGTCTGTCCTCAGCCTGTCCCCAGGTTGTGTCTGACCTCCCGTTGGGTGTTTGTTCTGGAACCTCCCAGCCAACCTTGACCGGCAGGCCTTGTGCTGGCGGGCGGAGGGTCTGACATTTGCGTGCCATTGCCTGCGACTCAGCTGCTCCCTCGGGTTCTTCCCCACTCCTGCTGTGGACTCTAGCCAGGAAGACGCTCCAGAGGCAGGTTTGGCGTTGAGTCTGAAAGGCAGGACTCCTGCATTGTGGGGTCTGATCCCAAGGAGAGCTGGCCAGCAGGAGTCCAACAAGGCATCGCAGCCCCTGCCTCTCCCCACTTCGGGCACAGGCTTTGGGGTTCATCAGGGTGCCTGCCACGTGGTCTCCTAAAACGGCGGCTGCTGGCCGCCATGGGGGATCCTCAGTGCGGTTGTGTGCCACAGCAGCACACGCTGGGAGCAGGGCCCTCCTTCCTGGCTCTCTGTCCTCAGACCTCAGGCGTGCCTGGGGTAGAGTTAGCTTGCAGGTCTCACCACTCCACCTGCAGGGCTCGGCCGCTCTGGGCGGGCACCCCGCTCTCCCGCATTGCTTCCTCCGCACACGGCAGTGGCCAGCCATCGAGCGGCCTGCTGCCTCTGGGGAGGGAGAGGTCCCACCCAGCTGATTCTCCCGCATGTTTCCATCAGCGTTTTCATTGCTGCGGTGACCAAAAGACCTGGCCAGAGCAACTTTAGAGGAGGAAAAGTTGATTTGGGGCTCTTGGTTTCAGAGACCTCAGTCCCCAGGCAGCAGGCTCCATTCCTGGGGCCCGAGGTGAGGTGGACATCATGGGGAGGAGCGTGAAGGAGGGAAGTGGCTCAGGGCATTGCATTGAGGAGGCAGAGACTCCACTTGCCAGATATAAAGCATACACCCCAGGGCAGGCCCCCTAGCCCACCTCCAGCACACCCTGCCTGCCTTCAGTTGCCACTGGCTAATCCCTCTCAGGATTAACTCACTCCTGGGGCTGAGGTCATTTCACTCTGAGCCTTCCTGCGGTGTGCTTTCAGGGGACACCTCGCATCCACACTGTAACAGCAGAGGCTGGCGGCAGCGAAGGCATGGGCAAGCGTGTTCCGTGTGGTCTCTGTGTTTCATTGGTGGTGTTTGTTGGGCAGGGGTTTGAGGTCACCATCCATGTGTAGTTTCTCCACACGGAGCAGAAAAACTCATTTCTAGAATATTCGGGGCGTCTGAATGCCTGGCACCCTCTTCTTGGAATAGTTATCTCATCCTCTTGGCTGTCGGGCTGTGTTGGGGCAGCTGGACATACGGCTGGAAGCGGGTTCCCTAGTTGCTAGGGTAGCTGAGCTCCAGCCAGGGCTTGGGGGCCTTGTCAGAGCTGAGACCGGGAGGTGGATGCACTTTCGGGTGGCCTGTCCGATTGCATGGAGATGACAGCTCTCTGGCAGGTGGCTGCATGTGGTGACTGTGGATATGTGTCACTGCAACAGACACACATGGCTGGTAGCTTTCTCTTCCAAAAGTCAAGAAAACCGCCTGCGTTTGAGCCTCTGGGACTCAGAGGAGACGCGCAGGAGACAGGTGGGCTAAGCCCATCCCTGTGCGCAGACTCGTTAGGAGGCCTGCCCTGTGCCCTCCTTCCCCCAGCCTGTTGACCCTCCCTGCGCCCTGGGGGAGAGCCAGCAGCATGCCATGCCTCCGTCCTGCTCTGGGCCTGTGCACTGGATGCGGGCAGACCCACCTTGCCACCCCAGGAAGCTGTGCTGGTGCTTCTTGTGGCTGGGCGTTTCCCAACCTTTGCTTGCTCCTGCTCTGGGACCAGCCTGTGCTTGTCTGTAAGTCTTGGTTTTGCTGCCTTTTAGACTACTCCAAGGGCTTCGGCGGGAAGTTCGGGGTGCAGAAGGACCGGATGGATAAGGTAAGACTGAGGCCTGGGGCATGGTTCTTCCTGCCAGGTTGCCAGCCTCCCGTGGGCACTGGGCTCCCGGCTCTGCAAGTCTACCTGTCAGGGTCAGCAGTGATTGTGTGTGTGATTGTGTGATTGTGTGTGTGTTGGGATGTGTGTTGGGATGTGTGGCTGCTTGACCTTGAGCTACTGATGTTAGTTCAGACGGGAGCTGGAGAGTCACACTGGCTACTTCGGAAGAGCTCAGTGGCCTTGCGTGGTGGCTGTTGGTGTCACCACAGCTGGGCCAGCAGACAGTGCCACTCTGGGGCCTGTGCTGTACCTGCTGCCTGCAGGACCTCCTCTGTCAGCCCCGCTGCTGGTTGCTGCTGGTCGCGGAGGCCCGGGCCTTGGTCTGGAGCTTACGAAGCTCCTGCTTTCGGGTGCAGAGTCCTTCCCTAGTGTATTGGTGTCATCGTGAGGCCCCACTTGGGGTCTTGAGGCTGTTCAGCAGCATGCGCAGCCACGCACATGCCTGTGTGGCCAGTGGGCTGGGCCCCTGTCTCCCTGGCCTTGTGCTGCAGTGACCCCGGTTCCCACGCTTCGGTCTTCTGCCCTTCTTTCCCTCCTGTCCTGTGCTTGGCCTCTGGCTCCAGTGGCACGGCTGGTCCTCATGGATTGACCTCACAGCTCCCTTCCCAGGGCTTGCCATGGGGGCCCCAACCATGCAGGCAGAACAGGTGGCCTGGGAGGGGTCCTGAGGCCGAGATGGTGGGAGCCTAGTTTTGAAGGGATGTGAGTGACCCCTCACTCCCGCGCCGGAAGGCTCAGCAGGAGGGGACATGAATGGGTCTGTGCTGAGAGGAGCTAGAAGGCTGCATTGTGGAGGCTGTGAGGTCTGAGCTGTGAGGTCTGAGCTGTTAGGGCTTCTGAGCATCAGGCTCTGGGTGAGGTAGTGGCTTGGGCTGAGGGCGTTGGTGGTGGTGGGTGGTGGCTTGGGATGAGGGCGATGGTGGTGGTGGGTGGTGGCTGGCGGGGAGGGTGGATTCTCTGCTGCCAGGCGTGCAGGGGACAGAGCAGCAGGCTGGGTTTGCCTTTAAGGCTCCGGAGGAGGAGGGAGGTTTCAGGTGGGTGCTGCTGAGCTGATGGCCCGGCCCAGGGCTGCGTGGAGAGGCCAAGGTGGGGTGGGCATGATGGGAGGGCTGGCAGAGGTGCAGAGTTGGCTGAACAGGGCCTCCGTGTCTGGCAGCTGCAGGCCCTTGGTTGAGTCAAGCTGCGGCTTTGAGGTTGGGTTAAGTTCCTTCTTGCGGTGTCTGCGGTTCTGCTGATGGTGATGCTGGCGGCCGCAGGCCTTGGGAGCACAAGGAAGGAAGTGTGAGGCCCCTGTGGGCGGGGCAGCAGGAGGAGTGCAGGCTGCAGGGCGGCCTGGGCCGCTGGGCGGCAGTGGCAGACATGCTGGTGCTTTTAGGGCTTCCGAGCACCTGAAGTCACAGACTAGGCCAGGGTGGGCCCAGGTGGCAGCTGAGGTGGGCAGAAGCCACCCAGGACTGTAGGGCAGGTGTGGGAGGGCAGGTGGGTATCAGCCTTTGTAGTCAGGTGGGGCTCACCCTAGGAGGGCGTGAGAGCCATCTGCTGCCAGCTGGAGCTGCAGGCTGGGCCCCCAGTTGCCCTCTTCCCCAGCCCTGTACTGCCATCACACGAAGAGGCTTTGAGAGTCCTGCACCCCAAGGGCTTGCGTCATAGCTCCCATGGGCGCTCAGGGTCCTGGGAAATGGCAGCGCATCTGCGTTTACCAGGAGGTGGGCAAGGCCTGTGTGTGCCCAGGGCCTGTTCTCCTATAGAAGCCTGCAGAGGAGGTGGGGAGGCTGCGGGGAGCACCCAGGAGACGTGCCACTCTGCAGACCACATGTGCCTTGGTGTGTAAGGAGATGTTTCCAGGCCTCCATTAATTTGCAGGTGGTAGCAGCAGAGAGGACAGCTGTGGGTCCCTGGGGTCTTCTGGAGGCTCTAGGGAGGTCCTTAACAGTTTATGAGGCGGGAGCCACTGCTGGGTACGGAGGAGAGGAGGGCGCTCTCCTGATTTTCTCTTCCTGGTTCCACAGAATGCTTCCACCTTTGAGGATGTCACACAGGTGTCCTCTGCCTACCAGAAGACTGTCCCTGTCGAGGCTGGTGGGTCCTGCATGGCCAAGAGCCCTGTGGTCTCCTAGGGAGGGGTCCGTGCTGCAGGTGCCTGGGACAGTACACAGGGGAAGGACGGTTCCAGAGGCAGAGAGGCCTGTGGTTGCTCCCAGAACTGGTCACTAGCAGTTTGGGGATCCTCGGGGTCACATGATTAAGCCATCTTGGCTTGGTGCAGACCCCACTCCAGAGCCACAGCCCGCTGTTTCTGAAGGCGTTGGAGGCTAGCCTCAGCAACTTAGGCCCTAGGCAGCTTAGTAGACTCTGTCTCAAAACGGGCCAAAGGGCTGGGAATGAAGTTCAGTATCCAAAAAAAGTATTCAAGGGGCAAATTTATTTCTCAAGGTCAGTGAGGCTGGCCTGAGAGGGTGGTTGTCAGGAGTACCATGGAGCCTGGCTTGAGATGGTCCAAACCCAAGGCTGCATGTGGTGTGGGAGAGCGGGACTGGGCCTCTGCTGGGGGTCCCCCTGGGTGGGGACAACTCTTTCTGGGTTGGGTGCCCTGATATGGCTTCAGCCTGGAGTGGTGCCTCGAGGCCAACATGCTCTCTGTGTCCTCTGCAGTGACCAGCAGAACCAGCAACATCAGAGCCAACTTTGAAAACCTGGCCAAGGAGAGAGAACAGGAGGACAGGCGGAAGGCGGAAGCCGAGCGAGCCCAGCGGATGGCCAAGGAGAGGCAGGAGCAGGAGGAGGCTAGGAGGACTCTGGAAGTGAGTGGCAGGCTGTGCTGGCCTGCTGTCCAGGACTCCCGGGAGGTTCTCGGGGACATTGTTCCACTCCTGCACACGCACCCACGCACGGTGGCAGGAGTCCACCTCGGTAGTCCCGTGTGCCTCTTCCCTATGGTCCCGGGAATGAATTTCACTGGATGCGGTGCATGCGGCGCTGTGCAAGGTACTTGGAGGTCAGGATCCTCTCTGAAGCTCTCCAAGATAGGCGCATGTCCCAGGCACTGGGTCTGCTCAGCTCTGCTGCCTGGGCACCTGGCCTGGCGGCCCACCTCCTGGTGGCCCCATGTTCTCATGTGTGGGATGGAGCCCGCTGTCTGGGTGTCTTGTCCCCACAGAAGTGGTGAGAGCTCTGAGGGCTCCTGGGGAGCCGCGGCTGGAAAGTGAGGGATCCTCGTGCAGGGGCGGCGACCCGGGAGTGCAGGCGTTCCTGAGCAAGCCCCGCTGTCTCGGTGGCCGCGAGTGCCAGCTCAGTGAGCGGAACCCCAGCCGCCCCGCCGCGGTGCAGGGAGCCTCTTTCCTCCTGGGCCTTCCTCAGCTGGGCTCTGGAGTTGAGCCCCACTGAGAGGCACAGCAGGCTCTGGGTGTCTGATATGACCCCAGGCTCTCTTGGGCTCCTCTGCAGGGCTGTCCCCTTGCGTTTCCGTCACCCTCTTTGTCGCTTCCTGCGTGGAGTGGTGTCAGGCTGTATGGTGCTCCCACCAAGCCCTCCCGGCAGTGGGAGCCCCAGAGGAGGTTGAAAAGCTCCTCTGTGGAGGAGGGGACTCTGTGGTGGCCACAGGCGGATTTCTGTGCATAGCCAGATCTGGGCGTGCCCGGCCTACGGATGAGTTTGTGAAGTGACCCACCTGGTGGCAGCCTTGTGACTGCAGGCTGGTGCTTCTCCTGCCCAGCCCAGTCCTGCCTGCAGGGACTCACACAGGACCTGACGCCTGGGGTGCGGAGCCAGTGGGGAGTTGGAGTGGCAGGTCCTGCTGGTGGCCGGCCTTCAGGGCACACGAATGCGGAGAACTGCAGTGGGTCCCAGGGCCAGGCCAAGACAAGGCAGTACGACTGTGTCCCTGCATGATGGCAGGGTGGGGACTGCTGGGTGTGTAGCCTGTTAGGAGTTTGCTGGGGCAGCCAACGATGGTGCACACGCTGAGTGCTTAGGACAGCTCAGTTAGGGTCCTCCGGTGTGGGGACCTCTGTGGGTGTCAGCAGGGCCGTCCTCCTTTGGAGGAGGCCAGGCCACCCTCTTGTTGGTTTGCAGCCTCTCCTTCAGTGCCTCTGCTCCCCTGCCATTGCTCCTAGCTGCCTCACACGTGGCCCCTCTTGTCAGGACCTTGTGGTGACACTGGGCCCACTGATGGCCTGGATGTTCTCCCCACCAGGGATTCCTCACATCTGTGGAGCCTCTCGCGTGTGGGGTCATGCTCCTGGCGCGTGGAGCCTCTCGCGTGTGTGGCCGTGCTCCTGGCGCGTGGGGCCTCTCGCGTGTGTGGCCGTGCTCCTGGCGCTGGGGCCTCTCGCGTGTGGGGCCGTGCTCCTGGCGCGTGGGGCCTCTCGCGTGTGGGGTCGTGTTCCTGGCACGTGGGGCCTCTCGCGTGTGGGGTCGTGCTCCTGGCGCGTGGGGCCTCTTGGATGCGGGGCCGTGCTGCTGGCGCTGGGGCCTCTCGCGTGCTCCTGGTGCTGGGGCCTCTCGCGTGCTCCTGGCGCTGGGGCCTCTCGCGTGTGGGGCCGTGCTCCTGGTGCTGCGGCCTCTCGCGTGCTGCTGGCGCTGCGGCACTGTTCTGGCTGCTGTTTTCTGTCCTGCAGCCCAGGAGTCACATCTGTCCTCCCTCCTTAAGGCCCCAGGAAGCCCCACTCTCACAGCCCATGGCTCAGTGAGCCAAGGGCAGAGGGGATTGTGCTGTGTGACAGCACTGGCTTTGCCCATGGTCACTCTCTTGTACCTGTGGCCTGTGTGGAGGGGAGCAGTGCCACAGGCCCCCAAGGTCTGCCCTGGCTGGGAGGCACCTGGTCCTGCTGTCTCGTGTGCCTGGTGTGTTCTGCCCCTGTGCTGCTGAGGCCTGGAGCGTGGTGGTCACAGGGCTCCCGGGCTCTGTGGTGCCTGCACTTAGCCTGCGTGCGGGCTTTCTGTTGCAGGAGCAAGCCAGGGCCCAGAAGCAGACGCCCCCTGCGTCCCCCTCTCCGCAGCCGGCTGAGGAGAGGCTATCTTCCAGCCCTGTGTATGAGGTGGGTGTTGTCGCTCAGTTTGAGTAGGAGGCTCTGACTTAACTTCCCCAGAGTGGGCTTCCTGCAGCTGTCCCCAACAATGCCAGCGTGGGCATCCTGCCAGCGTGGGCATCCTGCCCCCCTGGCGCTGCTACCAGGAATGTGCTGCCTCCCCCCAGGGCCCTGGAGCAAAGTGCCCTCCAGCCATCCCCTCCTCCTCTCTGGTCCACTGCAATCTGCTCTTTCTGTGCTCCCTGGGAGGTCACTTGATGGCAGGTGCTCAGACATGCTGTGTTGGCTGACCATACTCCCTCGGGGACCCTGCCTCCCTCTCTCCTCCCCATCATTCCCAACTTCCTGTGGCCTCCCACCTGCGACTCCTCCTCCTCTACTCTCCCTCAGCCCTTGCCTGCAGCCCTTGATGTCCTGTGTCCCCTTACTCTGTCCCCTGTGGTTCTTCCCTCATCCATGAGCTGTGGATACCTGCCTGGTGTCCCCAAGACCTTCTGGGCTCTGTGGCCCACAACCACATTCCCTTAGGCCCTATCCCCTGTCCCTTCTTGTGCCCCTCGGCCACCGTCCGGGGCCACATCTGCTTCCCTTACCTGGGTGTCACTGCTCTGAAGTCAGTGAGTTGCAAGGTGGAAACTCAAGACATAGGGTAGTTCCTGCTCCAAGGCTGGAGATGCAGAGACCCGGGCCTGGATGGCCTGGCTCTCCTCTCTGCTGGGAGCTCTCTCCTTGGCACCTGCTGCCACACTGCCCGTGTGAAGGCTTTGTCCTGTAGGCTCTTGGGTGGACGTGGCCTTGCACTGGACCAGGCACTGAGCAGTGGTCCCCCAGGGGGAGGCTGGTGACCCGTCCTGGGGAGAGGAGGAGGCGGGTCATGAGATTGGCAGCCCTGAGGGGGCCCCATGCCTGGAATTGGCTGCCAGTCCTGCAGCCCCCAGGGGACAGGTCAGCAGGAAGCTGCCTTGTTGGTCTTGCCCTTGAACCCTTTTGCCTCCTGGTGCCAGTCCAGAAGTGGATGCTTTCTTTGGCATCCTCAGGCCTCACGGGCTGCCCTCTGTGGAGGGCTGCTCCTCCCCGGCTGCTCAAGCCTGGCGCCTCAGCATCAGCCTTGCTCTTCTGGCCCTCAGAGGACACGCATAGCTGAGCCTGGCCAGAAATATGAAAGCCACTGTTGATGAGTGGCTCAGGACACCTGCTGAGGTCCAGAGGTCACAGGAGTCTGGTTCCCTGGTACCCCTGTGCCTCAGTGTCCCCTTGCCTCGCTTGGCTCTGCGGCTTTGCCTAACCTGAATCTTGCTGCCCACCAGCCTGGCTGCTCCTTGGAGAGGGCTGGGATGATTGGGAGGGAGGGCTGGCAGCGGATGGGTCCTCTGAGGCCTTCGGTAGAAATCAGTCACATCCAACCCAGGATGGCCGACTAGGGCCCTGGGGACGTGGTGCAGGCATGCTGGGTACCGAGGCTCTGGGCACAGAGACCACTGGGGTAGCGTGGGCAGCGCTCGCGCCCTGCGTCTTTCTCGCTCCTGGCCGGAGCTCAGGCGCGGCTGTGCGTTTCCGCTGGCCACTGTGGCTGCTGCTTTTGGATGGCAGCATGGCCTTAGGAAGTCCTCACTCCACCCTCCCCAGGATGCAGTCACCTTCCAGGCGGAGCCGAGCCACAGAGGCCCCGTGGGTGGGAGCGAGCCCGAGCCTGAGGCCTTGTACAGCGCTGAGGCCGCAGAGTACCATGAGGCTGGCAGCCAGCAGGGCCTGGCCTACGCCCCAGATGCTGTCTACGAAACTGCAGAGGCTCCGGGCCACTACCCAGCAGGTACTGGCCCCTGCCTCAGCACCCTTCCTGGGAGGGAGGTCCCTGCGGAGTCTCACCCCACTTGTTCCCCTGAGGTTCTCAGGGTTGACTCACTGCCACCCCTCCCTGAGATAGGCCTTTTCACCTCCCTGCCAGGCCATAGCCTTGTGCTGGGTCCCAGGAAGGTCCCTGCTGCACTGGCAGGCAGGGCAGAGTTGGGAGGCGGCTTCTGCTGCCCTGCTGTGTCCTGAGGGAGAGCGTGGGCTCCCCACCCACATGCTGCAGACATTGGCCTGGCTGGGCTGAAGTCTGACCCAGGCTCCTGTCCCACTCAGAGCAGCAGGGTGGGTGGAGCCTGAGTGCATAGGTCAGGCTGGAGAATGTGGCCTTGGCCAAGCCTACCCTCCCCAGCACTGGCGACGGGGGGGTGGGGGGGTGGGGGGTGGGGTGGGGGCAGTTGGGTGCCTGTCACCTCCTCAAGTGGCCTTTCCTGCAAATGTGAGCATGTCATTCATACAAGTCAGTACTGCGGTGGCTGTGCTCATGTTCCCGGGTGGCATCCTCCTTCCCTTTCTGGAGGCGCAGTGGCCTCCTCCTTGCCCTGGTCTGGGCGGCTGCTGGTGGTCAGCTTGCTCAGCTGTCGTGTGTGCTTGCAGAGGAGAACACCTACGACGAGTACGAGAACGACCTGGGCATCACGGCCGTCGCGCTCTACGACTACCAGGCTGGTGAGGCACCCGCTGCACGGGGTGGGTGGGCGCAGCGCTTCCTGGTTGCCCGAGACCCAGACTCCTGCCCTGGTAGTGCGCTTGAAACAGCACCGGAGTTACAGAGAAGAGCGGGGTGGTGCGAGGCACCCCTGTATCTGTATCCCGTAAGCCCTTGGGAGCCACAGGCCCTGTCACCCTGAGGTCTGCAGTGTGTATCTCCCAGAATCAGGGATGGGGCCCACCCTGGGGCCCACCCCAGGATTTCCCTGCTTCTCCTGGGTGCTGTGGGGCTGGTTCATCCGCTGCCCCTTGGTCAGGGCTGGACAGAGGCCATGCTCCGGTAGCCGGGAGGCCATGGTAACTGGGTAGTGGCTCCCTGGGCCTTATGTTGGTCACAGATGATCCTGCACCCTCCTCGCCCACGAGGGTTTCTTGGGGTGCTGTGGTGAGGTTCCTCTGGGTTCCTACTCCTCCTCTGGCCCCCAGCCTGCCAGGGCTTGGCTTCCAGTTCCTCCTTCCTTCTGAGGCAGGGACAGACACTGCACAGGGAGACCGTCCCCTCCCATCTGTCATTCGTACGCCACGGCCAGTGCCTGCAGGGTGTCACAAGCCTCCTACCCTGGCTCAGCGGCAGGCTGCTTTTGAGACCTCCCTTCCCAGCCTTATGATCCCATGTCCTGCCATCCCCTACCACCCATGGGGCCCTGACCTGGGCTGTGGAGTGGCCACTCCCGCAGGGAGGTTTGAAGGGGGTGGAGCAAGGGGGAGGCCAGGGGGTCGTCTTGCCGAGAAGTGCTCCCCTGGGGGCCGCTTGCACGAGTCTCTGCTCTTTCTAGCTGGTGATGACGAGATTTCCTTTGACCCGGACGACGTCATCACCAACATTGAGATGATTGATGACGGCTGGTGGCGGGGTGTGTGCAAGGGCCGGTACGGGCTCTTCCCTGCCAACTATGTGGAGCTGCGGCCATAGGCGGCCCGTGCCTTGACGCCGGCGCCAGCACCAGGCTCACACCGCAAGTCATGCCTTCTCTGGTTTTGGGTTTGGGGATTATATTTTCATTTTTTTGTTTTTCTTCCCCGAGGGTGGGGATGGTAATATACGTATTATGTTTATATTTAATACTTTGGCCGATGCTTTCAAGAACGTTTATGCCACAGAATTCGCTAATATATTGTAATCATGTTCCTTAGGAGGATGTGGGGTGATGGTTTTTGCTGTCAGCAGTCCTGTGCAGCCACCTCAGCCTGTAGTCCCCAGATCTGAGCCGTGCATGCTCTCACTGAGGCAGGCAGGGGCTCTGGCTTGGCTCAGGCTGGGGCGTCAGGAGAGTGGCTGCCATAGGTGCAGAGGGAAGGGCTGGCTGTCTGCAGGTGCACCATGGGGGGGCTGCGCTGCCAGGAGGGGTCCCCTGCGTCCCACGCTGCGGTGTCCCTGGCTGCCTGGGCCGCCTTCTGTCTGGTTCTATCTCTGCATTGCCCTGACACCCAGCCTCCTGGTGAGCCATGGAGCCAGTTCTACTGCCCCACCATGAAGTCAACTGAGTCCTGCTACTGCTCCTAACTCTTGGTGACCTTGGCCGTCACTCATACTGCCTTCCAGCCCAGTGCAGCGGGGGTGTGGCATCTGGCCAGGCGGCCCTCAGCTGTGGGAAGGCACATGCTGCCCCTGAAGGGAGTGGTGCTGTTCCGCTGACATACGTGCTCGCTTGGTGCAGTCCTTGATGGCCGTGGCTAAAGACACGGCTGCGGATGAGCGAGCGCCCCCCAGGGAGCCTGCCAGCTCTTCCTGGAGCTCCCCTGTCCGCGGGAGTCCCTGCCCTCTGGGACTGTCAGAGCTGGACAGTGTTGCCGGGCAGTCAGGTGGGCAGAGGTGCAGATGGACCCCGGCTCTGGAGACGTGTGGCTGCGGGGCGTTTCCGCATATTCTTGCTTTTCCCCTCCTAGGGCAGGTTTTATATACAACTTATTGTATCTGAACTTCTGTAGTACACTTCATAGGTATGATTTTTTTAATTAAATATTCAGAATAAACTCTTTTTTTGATCCATGTGCCGTGCGGTTTGCTTTGTACTTGGTGACTGTTCTGCAGCTGGAGGTGGCTTCCTGGGTGTCTGCCCTGTGTTTCCTTTCAGGACTGGCTCAACCCACCCTTCAGGTGTGTCCTGTGGTCCAGCAGCTCAGGCCAACTGCAGAGCCCCTTTAAAGGATCTTACTCCTCAAAAGGAGCTTTTTATGAGCTGAAATCATCCACTTTTTGGAGGAGGATTCCAAGCAAGACACGCTGCTGTTAAGACCGTCTCTGGACTGCACTCTTTACGTCCTCTCGGCCAGTAGCCAAGGGTTCTTGTCCTCGAAGGCATGCTAGCTGGGAGTCTGAAGGGGGTGGCCCTGCAGAGGGCTGCTGGGTGAGGCTACGAGGTTAGAGGAAGCAGCCTGCTGGCGAAGCCCCAGGGGAGGCCAGTGGGGCTGTGCTGTCCACAGCCGGCTCCTCCATGCTGGCAGGGCTCTGTCCTTGGGCTCAGAGACTGGGAGGTAGAGCAGCGGGCTCTGAGGCTGCAGCGAAGGCTGCTGCTGCCTGGAGGAGAGGGGGTGAACCTGTGGGCACAGCCTCTGGCTTGCACTGCTACAGCCCCAAGGTCCCTGTGGGGACAGGCCTGGAACCCCTTACGCTGGCAGTAGCCACTGCTTTTCCTCTTGTCAGGCTCCTTGGCATGGCCCTGCAGCCCCTCAGTGGCCTGGCGGTGACTTTGCAGGCTGGAGTGTCGGCCTGTGGCTCCAAGCTGACTCTAGACGGCCTGTTTGCCCCAGGGTGCGTAACTGCTGTCTCCCTACAAATCAGGGATTGGGAAGGCAGCGGCAGCCTGGTGTGCTCCCCTGGGCTGGTGAGAGCTGATGGGTTTGTGCGGGGCCACCTGAGCCCGCTTCCAGGACCTAGGAGCAGGACCCGCCGTCCAGGAGCAGCAGGCCGTGCTGGTGCACCCGAAGCCTGGACCCTGCCTCCAGCTTGGTGACTAGCCCTCCCGCAAAGCTGAGCAGGGATCCCGGCCTGAGAGCCTGCTGCCTCTTGAGACAGTGCTGGCGGGTTCCCTGCCCCACCTGTCCTACAGGGAACCCTGTGGCCACCTGCAGGGAGGCTGGTGCTGCAGCAGGGGGCACAGCTGTTCCCACCACATGGGGGAAGGGAAGGGCTGGGTACTGGGAGTGAGGAAGGAACGGGGACCTTCCGAAAGGGTCCACCTAGCCATCTACTGCCTGTTTGCCCTGCCTGTGATGGTGGGTGTGGGTAGGTGTGGCAGGGGCTCAGCAGGACCAGGTCACCAGGTGGGCAGGAAAGTTTCTGGTCTGGTGCACAGGTGGGGCCAGGAAGCCAGGCTGCTGCAGCCTCTCCCGGATCATGCCTGTTTTACCCTCAGCTTCCACACCTATGCCGAGGTCAGTGCCTCCCCAGGCCCACTTTGGCCTGAGGGACTCCCAGGGGCTGGTTTTGGGGCAGCAGTGTGCTCTCAGCCACCAGATAGGGAGGTGGGAGAGTGGGTGGCCCAAGAGGTGTGTAGGTCTGCAAGATGTGCTGCAGTCGCTGCTGGACACGGGCGGCGCTGCCTGGACACATCCACAGCTACCCTAAGGATGGCTTGTGCTGGTGGCCATCCCATGGCTGTCCTTAGGGCTGGGGTCTGTGAGTGTCACCCAGGAGCCATAGGGTGGCCACCAGTGCAGGCCGTCCTTGGGGCCGGGGTGTGGGTGTCACCCGGGGGCCATAGGGTGGCCACCAGTGCAGGCTGTCCTCAGGGTCACAGATGTCACCTAGGAGTCGTAGGATGGCCACCCATACAAGCTGGTTGTAGGGTCAGGGCCTCCATGTTTTCTGTTGGGAGTTAACACCGCCTCCCAGGGGTGGTGAGATGTGTGTGGTGTGCGCAGGCCCCATGACCCCTTTATGGGCACACATGGCCTCCTGATGTGTCTAGGTTCTGGCCACTGGAACCTGAGGGTGCCATCCTCTGTGTGGCAGGTCATGGGGAATGGGACAGGAGCTGGTGTGCAAGGGGACAGTCCCCATGTGGGGGGATGGGGACTTCACAGCAGTGTGTGCCCAGTGCCCTGAGCTGGGCACAGAATGGCCCAACTGGGACCCTCACATGCTTTTTATCAGTGTTTTTAAGGGGAGATCGCTTTTTATTTTCTGGGGAGCCCAGCAACCCCATGGTTGAGAGCAACAGAGGGAGGCAGCAGGAGCCTCTGACTTTGCGTCCTCAGAAGCCTGATTGGGAGGAAGTGAGTTCCCTGCTGGAGCCTGCAGGAAGGGACATGGCCTGCGCACCCCTGGGTTCAGTGCAGAAGACCCTAGGCTGACTAGTGGCCAGCGGAACTGTGGGGACAGGTGTGCTTCAGGCCCTGGGTCTGCGGGGACTCCTGCCCCAGCAGGACCCCACCTTCCATCACTGGGCAGGTGCCCTAGAGACGTCGCTGTGCATTCTGTCCCTGGGCTTGTTTCCCTTCCCTGCCAGGTTGATGCTGGGCCCTGGAAGGTGCTGGGTAAATGACTTGGTGACCCGGGTGACTGGCCAGCATGCCATGTGTTTACCCCACTAAGTGTTTTTTGGCAGTGCTGGGGTGGAAGCCAGCTAGTAGGCTAGCCTCTAGTGCTGACCCTGTCCAGGCTCCCGAGGTTTCACGTGGCCACGTTGGCCTAATGAGTGTGCGTGCATCTCCCACGTCATCATTGCTGGACTCTGGGCACTTGTGAAGAGTGATCCGCTGTTACTAGCTGTGGTCCCTGTGCTGCAGGATGAATCTCCAGCGCTGCCTTGTCCCCGAAGCCCGTCTTTCTGCCAGCACCTCGCAGTGCCTCCACCTGGCCATGTCCCTGCACTGCACCTGCTCCTGTGGTCCCCATGGTGAAAGCCACACTTCAGGGAGCTCACGTGGCACCTGCCTCTCTGGGCCTGGCCTCCTTCCCACACTGTCCTCCATGAACAGCAGGATGGTGGTCTAGGGCTATCTGCCAGGTCTTTTTGCAGCCTTCACCCCGCTTTGGACACGTGCGTGGGAGCCCTGGGGGCAGCGCTGGAGACAGCAGCCCTGGAATGTGGCTGGTCCCTCCTTGGGATGCAGGTCCTGCCCTGGGGTGGCTGGGCCCTGGGGCGGTGCTGGGCTGTGTCTGAGGAGCTGTGCTTCCTGGTGCCCATGCTCAGTGATGCTCCCCCAGCGCAGAGCCTCCTGCACGCCCGTGCTGACTTCGGTCCTTCGGTGCTGTTGTCTTCCCAGAGCAGGTGGCTGCCGTGGTGACGCTTGTGTTTCCCTGATGGTTAGCGACGTGGCGTTTGCCCTGTGCCTGTTGGCCATTTGTGCGCGTTCTGAGGAATGTGTTCAGGCGTCTCCCTTTAGAAAACCCGTGCAGGTTTTTTTTTAAAGAGAGTGAGAGGTGAGAGGAAGTCAGTTTTTATTTCTCACGTGGCCTTCGTTTCTCTGACACTTAGTTGTTTACGTGGTGCTGGGGTTTGAACCTGGGTCCTCATGCATGCCAGGCAAGTGTGCCAACCGGCTGACAGAGTCTCAGAATTTTGGGACAGTGTACACAATGGTGTGTGGGACTCCTGGAAGGAAAGCAAAGTGCTGGGGGATTCGTCTGCTCCCCTTCCAGGCAGAGCCCGATCAGGCCAAGATGAAGCGGGAGTTTTAAGATGAGAGTAGATTCCCTGTTTGACCAATTTCCTTCTGGGTTCTTGTCTCACAAATTTGCGGAATAAATTCCATGGACAATCACGGAAAGGAAGAGGACACGGAGTAAGATTTATTTAAGTGAGAAGAGGGGATCTGATAGCAGAAACGCCCACTTGGTGTGATCAGGGGACATGAGCAGGGCTTGAAATCTGTTAAATGGGCACTGAAGAAGCATGGAGGCTCCTGGTTGTGTCCTTGGTGTGAGCTTTAATCCTTCCTGTCACTCTGACCTGGGTTCCTCCGTCTTCCCTTTTCCCACCTCTGGGACAACAGGGTTGGCTGGAGTCTCACACAGGTGAGCCCCGTGTCCTTTCTAGTTAGAAATGAGCCTTGGTGGTGCCCACGAGTATTTCTACCAGTCAGCCTCCTGCTGTGGTCACTGCACCCGAGGACCTCGGTGGGGCCCATTGCTCCTCACTGCGGACCCTGGTTGGCTGGTCACCTGGAAGAGCTTTCCTACATCCCATGAACTGAAAAGGCTTTGGGATCCATGCATTCAGCTTCGGAGGACTCATTTGTCTGTAAGCCAGTTGAGACTGTGTTCGTGAGCTAGGGACACAGCTGTGTCTGCAGACAGAACTACAACACACAAGTGTGCACACGCACACAGCCAGAGCCTGCTATCCTCAGCAGCTGCTAGGCCTCCAGTGGCAGGAGTTCATTAAAGCCTCTATTACATCTAGCCCTTAGGAACTGAAGGAGCCTTCACAGATTTCTACATTGTGACTCAGACACAGGGCAGCCTTTCCAGCTGGAAATGTTAGGCGGCCACGGTGGACGCTCGTCCTCCATAGGGCAGGTCCACTCGCACTACCACCACTATTTCTCTGCTTAGCCCTAGGATTTTATTCCCCATTGTTTCTTGTGGGTTGCTGTAATTAAATTTCTCCTTGTACTCGGCCCCCCTTGTTGGAGGTTTCTTGTGCTCCCCGGGCCTCCCTGTGCTCAGTCCCCCTTATGGGGCATTTATTGCATCCCCCCCTTCTGGATGTGTCTTGTGTTTCTGAACAGACTCTCAGTCAGCCACATCCTCCAGGATGTCCCCATCCACCAAGGAACTACTTCTCTCCCAAGCTTGAGAATGGGTTTCCTATCTTGATTTGTGCAGTTCCCTGGCCACCCTGGTGCTGGCCTGGGCTCTCTCCATGTTGCCAATCCACTTTGGATTTCTGGGTCCGTTGCTGGCCCCAGGGACTGCAGTTTCCTCCCCAACTCTGAGGCTGCTGCAAGCAGCTAGCAGTTTGTGTCTCCTCTGAGAAGGGGGTCCCCATGGCCCCTAGGCAAAGTGTGGAGCCTTGCATGGGGTACCAGAGTTGTTAGCAAAGTGCAGCAAGAACCCAAACACGCCCGAAAGCAGGTGGGCAGGCAGGCTTACCCCTGCCAGAAGGACCAGCTGCGTTAGCAAGCGTGCCTGGGTGGGCAGTCTGCCTGCTTACATCCTGTCACTGACTGGAGGAGCTTGGGTCACGATCTACATGATTGGCAGATTTTAAAATCGAGGCAGGGAATGGGAACGGTCCAGTTAAGGCAGCCTCTGAAAATGGACCGTCAGACTTCGATTTTCATAAGGAGGAAGGTGGAGGGGAAGGAAAGGGGGATACCGGAAAGGATGTTGGCCAAATTTATTGCTATATTGTATGCATGTACGAACATAACAAATCTCACGCGATGTGCAACTATAGTAGGCTAGTAAGACGTGAAAACTCAGATACAAAAGTAACAACCTTGCCCAGGGAGGGAAGTGATAGCACTGCAATTGTTTGTTTATTTGTTTTTTTTAAGAGAGAAGGACAGTGAGAGACAGAGAGACGGAGTCAATTTTTATTGAGTTTTTCACGTGGCTTTCATTGCTCTGACACCTAGCTGTGTGCGTGGTGCTGGCGTTTGAACCCATGTACTTGTGCATGCCAGGCAAGCGCCATCCGCTGAGCCACCCCACCGCTGCAGCCCCAATAGCGGTGTTTTTTTAACTTGCTCTCGTTTGTTATGCGTGAGCCTCGCTTTTTGGGAAGAGCTGGTGTTCCTGCCTTGTGGTGGAGCTCTTCCTGGGGGTTTCAAGCTTCGGCCGTCTTCAGCATTTCTTGGGAACAGGCTTCCCTGCTTGGAGGTGTTTTAAAAAGTTCACCCATATTTCCTTCTAGTGCTTTCTTTTTGTTGGGATTTATTCTAATACAGCTCAGTAGGTATTTGTCTCAGCACGGTTCACTGACTGATCCCCTTCTCAGCAGGCAGTTTAAATGTCACTTCTTCATGCTCCGTGTCCCTTCCATGCCACTGTCAGGGCTGCTCCTGGACTGTCTGGCCCTGCACCACCACTGCATGAATTTGATTACTGTGGGTTTTTAACACATAAAAGACCAGAAGGGCACAGTTCAGTGAGCTGCACCTGCCTGCGCCTGACCTGCCCACCCGCCCAGAAGGTGGGGCTGTCCGTCACCTTGGGGGCCCTCAGGCCTTGCCGCTGGCAGCTGCAATGTCTTCTGGGACACTCTGATGTGTCCCCACTTCTGAGACTGTCCAGAGGGCCCATGGAGCTTGTTTTCCAGCTCTTCCTCCTCCTCCTTTTGGGCAGGCTTTGTGTGTGTGTGTGTGGCGGTTGGACACACGGAACAGTGTCCCTCCTAGCTGTTAAGAGCACAGCTGGGGAGCCCTGGGCACATTCACCCTGTTGCGCAGCCACCACCTCCATCCGTGTCCAGAGCTTTGTCATCGTCCTGAATGGAAACTTTCCCTGCTGCGCTTCCCTCTCCAGCCGCTGGCCTGTCCTCTACGGATTTGACAGTCCTGCAGCGTTGGTCTGACTGGCTCGATTTCACTGAGCATAATGGTAACATCCACGATGCAGCCTGTATCAGAATTCTTTTTTTTTTCTTTTTGTTACTGGGATTGACCCAGTGCTTTACCACTGATCCTTATCCTCAGCCCTGCTTATATTTTTATTTTGAGTCTCACTAAGTTGTTAAGGCTGGCCTTGGACTTTGGACCCTCCTGAGTTGCTGGGATGCCAGGCGTGTGCTCCTGTGCCTGGCTCAGTTCCTTTTTCAGGCTGCATAGTATTCTGCTGAACAAATGGGTTGCAGTTTTCCATGAGTCCGTGGATGGGTACGAGGGCTGCTTCCCGCTCTTAGCTGCTTCACCTCCTGAGTCCCTGAGCCTGCTCCATCTCTGCTATCGCAGCCTCCTCCCCACTCTGCCCATTGCCCTCGGGGTGCTGAAGGGCTGCCCAGCCCTGCCTCTCTCCGTCCCTCTGCAGCCTCTGACCTTCCTCCTGGGGGTGTTCTTGGCCTCTGGCCCCTCCTCTTGTCCTGCTTCCTGCTGCTATGTTGATGCTCTCTCCTTTCCAACTTCAGAATAGCTGGGTTTGCAGGGCCCAGTCCTCAGACACATGTGGAGGGTTGGAGCCAGTCTGTGGTCTTGAATCCTGCTGCGATTCTCATCCTTGGTCTCCCCATGGGGTCTGCTGGCCATTGCAGCCCAGCTTGCTTCTCCCAGGGCCCGTCCACCTAGTATTGCAGCTCCAGCTTCCTGCTGGAAGCCTGAAGCCTCCCGCCACCCTCCCTTCCTCCTTCCTCTGATTCTGTCCACTCAAGCAAAACCCACTGGGTCTGCTGTCCATGCGCCCAGCGTCGGTCCCTGGAGGCGCTGGCCCTCTGCAGCTGCTGCTGTTGCTCATGCCACCTCACCTTGCCAGAGGGCTCATGCTCTCCTAGGTGACCCCGAACAGGAGTTCCCCGTGCACTTGTGGCAAAATGTTCAACAAGGACTTTAATTCTCGCAGTGTTTGGAACTGCCCCTTGTGGAAACCCTCTTGCCAAGAAACACCATGAAGGGGAGAGCAATTGTAGCAGATGACCTGCCTGGGGCTGAGCTGCAGGGAGTCAGAACGCTGGGGTGCAGATCTAGAGGCAGCCCAAATGTCCTGATTAGCCCAAGGTCACTGTCAACTCTGTTCCTGCCTCTACTTGGGAATCTGGCCGCAGAGGCAAAGGAGACGGCTTGGTAAATCCACAGTGCTGGGCTGGGGGAAGGGAAATGGGGAATACAGCAATGAATTCAGTGTCACTGAATTATGCAATTGAAGTAGTTAATGGTTAAGAAAAAAAAAAAAAAAAGGCCACTGAGAGAGACAGGTGAAAAGGGTCTTAGTCCTGAGGTCTCCAGGTGGGGGCAGACAACTGTCTTGATACGGTGGGACCCACGTAGGGCTAGCTCAGGGAAGGCTCTGGGTGGGGGAGTGTGAGCTGGGTGTGGACAAGCCAGTGCAAATCACCCAGGACTCGTGCTCTGAGCCAGAGCAGGAGCAGCTGGGCTGAGGCGTGCGTGAGCAAGGCCTCAATGCTGCGGACTCGGTGGCTGGAAAGGGCTTTCTAGGCCCTGTGAAGAAGAGTGGATTTTATGTTAAATGCGGTGAGGAGTTATTGAAAAATGTTTCTTTTGTTTTATGGTACTAGAGATGAAACCCAGGAACCACATCCTCAGCCCTTTTTATTTTATTTTGAGACAGGGTCTCACTGAGATGCTGAGGCTGGCCCTGAACTTGCCATCCTCCTCTCTCGGCCTCCTGAGTTGCTGGGATTACAGGTGTACACCACCACACCTAGTAGTACTGAATTTTAAGCATGGAGGTGACCCAGGCTGTATTCTGCAAGGCTCATGCAGCTCCAGGGTGGAAGATCGGGAGGACATGAAGACTGGTCACAGTCCCGTCAGAGACTAGGACAGGACATTGCGGAGCAGCTGTGGGGCCATGCTGCTGAGACCATGCTCCAAACTCCACTTGCTCATTGCTGGTCTGTGGGAAGGCTGCTGACCTTGTGTATTAACCTTGGTCCTGCTTCAGCTGTATTTTGGGTCCAGGAGAAGGTCATGCATCTATGGTGGTGTTTCTCTGTGGTCGAGTGGTTTTGTGATATAACTGGGACTCAGGTCTTGGCAAGGGAAGGGCAAAGGGGGCAAAGTGTACTCTTAGATTTTTTGGACTTTCTTTTCTTTCTCTTATTTTTAGAGAGAGAGGGAAAGTGAGAAAGGGAGAGAATCAATTTTACTTAGTTTTTCATGTGGCCTTCGTTGCTCCAACACTTTGTTGTGTACGTGGTGCTGGGGTTCGAACCCATGTTCTTGAGCATGATACACAAGTGCCATAACTGCTGAGGCACCGCTCCAGCTCTGCATTTTTTTGGCCTTGTAAGTTTGAATGTGTGCTCACTGGAGTCACCAATGCTGCTGTGGTAAGAGCCTAAGAGTGGACACGTGTGTCTGAACAGGGGTAGCTAAGCCAGTTCTCCGACAGTGTCATGAGGCTCCGGAGTTCTGCGCTGGGGCCAGCCAGGGCAGCCCAGACCTTCCTCCACGTCCGGGTGATGCAGAAATGGCCAGAGCTTCGACCTGAGCCCCTCCAGGACCAACAGCGAGTTGAGTTTGCTCTGCAGGCCCAGCACCCGTGGCAAAGGCGGGCGACTCTGAAACAAAGGGTTCAGCTCCAGAGTCCGCTCAGTGTGCCACTGTGGCCCGGAAGGAGTTCCATGTTGCAGGAGCCTCCTGGGACTCCCAGGCTGAGGCCAGCCACCGCCAACGAGCGCCCTCCTGGCAGTGCACCTGCTCCTGGCTGCCAGTGTCCCCTTCCTAGCCTGGTTCACTAGGCAAGTGGGTGTGGGCAGGGAGTGTGTCCTAGTGTTGGTTTATGCCCCCCGCCCCGCGCTGCACCAGGGTTCCAGTTTCTCCACAGCCCTACCAGCGCCTCTTGGTTTCTGTTTTTGTTTTTTAAAGAGAGAGAGGGAGGCAGAGAGAGAATCAGGTTTTTAAAAAAAATTTTTTTTTTTTTTAAAGAAAGAGGGGACAGTGAGAAAGGGAGAGAGAGAGAAGCAAGTTTTATTTAGTTTTTAATGTGACTTTCATTCCTCAGACACTTTGTTGTGTACATGGTGCTGGGGTTTGAATCTCGTACTCCCTCATGCAAGGCAAGCGCCATACCTGCTGAGCCACCACTCCAGCCCGAGAGAATCAGTTTTATTTAGTTTCCATCTGGACTTCGTTTCCCCAGCACTTGGCTGTGTGCATGGTGCTGGGGTTTGAACCTGGGTCCTTGTGCCTGCCAGGCAAGCTCTGTACCACTGAGCCACCGCTCCAGCCCGTTTTGTTTTGATGTTAGCTATTTTAGTGGGTGGTGGCTGAATGCTTATGGACTTTGTGTTGAACCTTTTATTTCCAGGTGACTATAGATTCACATGCAGTTGTTGCAAGTGACAGAGAGACCTGTGTCCTTTTCACAGTTACCCCTGATGAGAACATCTCCCCAAACTGTAGGCAGACTGCTGGCACCGGGCGGTGTGGGCACAGGGGTCCTCTCCAGCAGGACCCTCCTGGCTGTCTGGCGTTGCTCTGTCCTTTGGGAAGGGTCTGTGAGGGAACCGTGCCATGGCAGAGCCAGAAGTAGCTGCTCCCCAGTCCTGGCCCTCGGAAAGCGCGCAGGACGACGGGCGTTCAGGGCTTAGGCTGCTGCGTTTTGGGGTCATTTATTTGTGGCTTTTTGGTGCTGAGACTGGAGCCCAGGCCTTGCTTTGCTGTGCATGCCGTGCCCTGTGCTGCCCTCTGTCAGGCAGCAGCGGGGCCTCGTGGAGATTTTGCATTTCTTATTTGAATCCAGCAAAGCCGGGTGTGTTGGCAGGCAGAGGGTACGCCGTTCCATCTGTAAGGGGCAGCAGCCAGGTATAGCCAAGTGTCTAAACCACCCTGTGGCCTGGTTCCGCTCTGCAGGAGTTTCCCAGGTACACTGCAGCTTCTGTAGACGACAGGTACAGCCTCACCCACTCTGGAACTTCTAGAGAGAGCAGCTGCCACCCAGAGCCATCGCAAGGCTGCGGGTAACGCCCAAGCCTGGGGGTCTCCAGGAGCGGGGAGAGTCCCGCGCAGGGGCAGCGCCCGGGAGCTCATGGCAGCATCGCTTTTTAAATGAAACTTTGAATTCTGAGATAGTTTTAGATTTGCAGATAAGTTGCAACTTTAGAATTCTCACGTATTCCCCCCAAACCAGTTGCACCTGAGATTAACATCTTCCTGAACCGTGGTGTGCTTCCTAATACTAAGAATCGGGTAGAATGCCAAGCTGACGACAGACTTCATCTGGATCTCACGAACGTTTCCTTGAATGCCCTTTTCCTGTTCCAGGATCCTTTCCAGAATCGCACATGATGCGGAAAAGCATTGTTTTTTCCCCCTTAACCAGATACATTGAGATAAAATTTGCAGTCATATAATTCACGAATTTTGGGCGTGCAGTTAAGTGGCTTTTGGTGTATTCACAGAGCTACGGAAATATCCCTGCTATTTAATTCCAGCAGGTTTGTCACTTCCCAGAGAACCCCCTATCAGCAGTGGTGCCCCAACGTGCACTGCCCCAACCTCTGGCAGCCCCTGGGCCCTGCCTGTCCCTCTGCATCTGCCTGTCCTGGAGGTTTTGTAGAATGGAATCTCTTTTTGTTTTCTTTGGTACCAGAGATTGGACCTAGGGGAGCTTAACCACTGAGCCCTTTTCTTTTATTTGAGAAAGGGTCTCCCTAAGTTGCTGAGGCTGGCTTTGAACTTGCGCTCCTCCTGCCTCAGCCTCCTGAGTCGCTGGGATGACAAGCATGTAACACCGTGCCTGGCTGTAGAGTGCAATCTTAGAGTCTGGACATTTGCAACCGGCTTCTTTAACGCTGTGTTGAAAAATAGTATTTTACAATATTTATTAGACAATTTTGGGGCCCAGTTTTAGGCACACGACAAAACTGAGAGGAAATCCAGAGAGTCCCCTCGCCCTCATCGCTGCACGCTCACAGCTGTCCTCGCGGTCAGCAGCTGCGCCTGCACCGGAGTCCTTAGTGTATTCAGGGCTTCACTCTTGCTGTTGGACACATTTGGACAAAGGTATCCTGACACGAAGTCCCGTTACAGGACTGGATCAAGTCTTCTCGCTGCCCTGGAAATCATCCCCCTGCAAAAATTGCCACAAGTGTGCAGGATTGACAGTGGCCACTCACCAAGGGCCACCACGTGCGGGGCACCGAGCCTGTGATCCATCAGGCGGGAAGTGGAGAGCATCTGGATGTTCTAGGCCATGCGCGCAGAGGCTACGTGTTTATGGTCTGCAATAACAGCATAAAAACATGCACGGAAATGCTGATGCACACAGAGGAAGACTACGTTCAGTGCAGCCCAGGGGCAGAGGGCTTGGTCCCCAGCGGCGTGTGCCGGGGTTGTTGTCTCGAGCTGGGTGGTGGCCGTGGTGGGTGCTTCTCCATTGTTTTGTGTGCATGGTTGATTTCATAACGACTCTGGAAAGAGCAGGAGTGCAGCGGAGTGTGTGGAGGGAGCTGTATGTGGATTTTTCAAATGATTCATCCATATTTGCTTCCCGATGCATGCTCTAGCCCTGGAAAGAGTCAAAGCATCCTAAAGACCTGAGCTTTGAGAGGCTGGGGAGGGAGGGTGCCTTTCTTGGATAACTTTTAAAATTCTCTGCTGCGTGTGTTGTTACCTGTTTATTAAACATGATCCAACTTGCATTTGGACGTTCGTTTTCACTCTGCTGGGGAACTTCCCACCTAGGACCTCACTTGCCTGGCAAAGGTCCTGGGGTTACCCGGATTGGCGCTGATCTCAGACAGGAGCATCACAGAGTGGGGCGGTTCCTGGCAAGGGTCCCCCACCCTGGGCAGTGGTGCCCAGTGGGCCATGCCCCACACCCCACCTCCGTGAAACTGCAGCTCCTTGGCAGTGAGGATGGAGTGGCTGCAGGCCCCTGGCACCTTCCTTCTGGGCACTCAGCTGCTCAGGGGAGCGCCGGACGCAGCCTCCACACGTGGAACTCGCTGCCTCCCGCGGTGAGCAGTGAAATGCGTGGTAAGGTCACGGTTTCCTTCAGCTACTGCCAAGGCAGATGAATAATCTGTAGCAGAAAACCTGTAGAAAAACAGCGGGACAAAAGTAAAAGCAAGAATGGGGGCAGATGCCTCAAGAAGGAAGGACTAACTCCTGCCAGGGTCCAGGGAGGCGGGCGTCTGCACTTGTCCAAGAAGCAAGCTTCCTCCAGTAACTTCTGCCTGCTACTGACCCCAATGTCCACATTAACATGGGAGTGACTTGTAGATGAAGCCTGCTGAACAGGATGGCCACCGCGACAGTTTCACAGAGGACAAACTAGGGTCAAAAACCCCACCGCTGAGGAGGGGTTCAATGCCAGACTGGCAAAGGCTGGGGAAGGAGAACCCCAGTCCCTGATGAACAGCACACCGCAGTGAACGTGGAGACAGCCTTGTCCCTTTTGCAGTTCTCTGCTCTTGGTCTGCTTGAGCCTCGATGTGTTTTTACTTCATTTTGTCCCCGTGTCCCCTCTAATGTCACTTATAATAAAGTTCTCTTGCATGACTTTCGGTGTCTGACTAAAACTTCTTTTGTGGGAACACAAGAACTGAGGTTTGGAGTTTCTGCTCCCTGCTTTCCTGTGACAGACAGTGTCACAGCTGGAGGTCTGGGGTAGGTTTATTCAAACTTGTGCAAGCATGGGCATCCCCTGGGTAGCAGGCTGTTAGCACTGGGCCCTACCTGGCATTTCTGACCAGCTGGCTGCTTCTAGAGGTGGGGGGTGACCAGAGGAAAAGGTGGTGGATGGCATGTTGGTAGATGTTTCTGGAAAAGCCTAGTGTCTTTTCTGTTCAAGGGGACAGGCATGGCTCCTGTGGTCTTGCCCTGTTTTTCTGCCATGGAAGAGACTGTGATGTATGGAGCTGCAGCAGTCTTTGGTTGCTGTGAGGTGACGAATTTTGGGGAAAGGCCCAGGAGATCTCAAGGGCGGGCTGGGACAGCAGGGACCCCCTGCTTCTCCCAGGTGTACTTGCTGGGTGCTAGGCCCTCCTGGAGCTGGAAAGCTAGCACACAGTTGTTCAAGCCTCCCCACCCATCTTCGTGGTACTGGGTGCAACCCGGGTCTGCTGCATGTGGGGCAGGCTCTGGTCGAGCCAGCCCCATGCCCAAGCCGACCACGTACCAAGGCAGGCAACTACCAGCACTGGGCTGTCTGGACCTGCGGGTCCTGAGATCCTCAGCCCGCCTGTGGACAAGGATTTGGGGCTGGAGCGCGCTCCCCGCCCCGCTCGCGTCCAGAGCGCCAGCCCCACAGCTCCTGGGTGGAGGCGGCCCTGGCCCTGCGGATTGGCTGCGAGGAGTTCCGCCCACTCCAGCTGGCCAATCGTGGGTCCCCACTGCTGGCCAGTGATTGGCCCGCGCAGCACGTGGCCGGGAGCTCAGAGTGCTTTGCGCCTCCCGGGCGGGCGCTCAGCAGGACGAGGTCCTGGGCTGGAAGGGAGAAGGGGCGAGGGATCCGGAAGTACCGAGAAACTCGGACCGTTGTTGCGGTGAGAAGGTGAGGCCGTGGGCGCAGAGCATTGTTGGTGCAAGGTGGTGCGGCTGCCTCGAGCTGCTGGCCTCCTAGCGGGCCTTTTAGTTGGGGCGGGCCAGTGCTTTACACTGGAGGGCCCGGGGTTGCATGGCCCCAGATCTGACCTCAGCTGTGTGTGTGCGCGCGCACGCGCGCTCGTGGGGGCGTGGGGGTGGGGGACTCCTGCAGAGGGTGTACGGAGTGGGCAGCGGGGTGGGCAGTGTGGGGGAAGGGGCAG
>PVKS010020331.1:0-36985 GCA_004027875.1 Aplodontia rufa | reverse complement strand
CTGGTACAACTGAGGCCACCCCCTGATGGGGATACGAGGTGAAGGCTGGTACAACTGAGCCAACCCCTGGTCAGGATGCAGGGTGCAGGCTGGTATAACAACTGAGGCCACCCCTGGTCAGGATACGGGGTGCAGGCTGGTACAACTGAGGCCAACTCCTGATGGGGATACGAGGTGCAGGCTGGTACAACTGAGGCCACCCCCAGTCAGGATGCGGGGTGCAGGCTGGTACAACTGAGGTCACCCCAGTTCGGGATATGGGGTGCAGGTTGGTACAACTGAGGCCACCCCTGGTCATGGCCATGCAACTTCAGACACAACCTAACTTCCTTGAACTGTGGTTAAAGACAGTGTGTGCATTTGCTCAGCGAGGTAAAGCCCCTTAGCCATGTGGCACCTGTGACAGCCCTTCCTACTCACTTGCTTTCAGGCTGACCAAACAGAAGCAAAGGAACTTGTGGTTCAGCGCAGGACAGTGACAGTGCCTCTAAGTCACCTAGAAGAACTGTCTGTGAAGGTAGAGACTTCATGTCTGATATTATGGCCTCTAGCCACACTCGGCCATTGAAAACTGGCTGTTGTCATGAGGAACAGAATTTTCAGTTTTATTTAACTTTAAATAATTCAAATTTAAAGAGCCATATGGGGCTGGGCTTGGTGGTGCATGCCCGTAATCCCAGTGGCTCAGGAGGCTGAGGCAGGAGGATCACAAGTTCAAAGCCAGCCTCTGCAATTTAGCAAGGCCCTAAGCAACTTAGCGAAACCCTGTTTCAAGATAAAAAATAAAAAGGGCTGGGGATGTGGCTCAGTGGTTAAGCAGCCCTGGGTTCAATCCCTGATACAAAAAACAAACAAAAAAACAACAGAACCCCCTCCCTCCCACCAAAGTACCACACAAGGCTGACAGCTATTGCATTGGGTGGTGCAGCCTGAGGCCTCAATATCTCTGGAGACAGGGGAAGGGAGTCACTCATGGCCTCTCATTGAGAAAGGGGCACAGGAAGTGACATCATTATGCAGACCCTGTTGGAGGTGTCACATCTTGTTCATGGAACCGTGAGTGAGTTCTGGAATCCTGTTTTCCTTCTCTGGCCCAGACTGTAGCAGTGGACAGCAAGATTCCTTTCTGGAGGGCTACGCCTCCCTCCCTTCCTCCAGGTCCTTCCCAGCTCTTCTGTGTCGCTGGGGCCAGGTGTGGAGCTCTGCCTCTCACCCCGCAAGGGAAGCGCTTTCTGCCCTTCCTGGCAAGAATGAAACTAAATCCCTTTTCCTTCCGCTTCACTAGCCGGAGATCAGAAGCCCAAGCCAAGCTTCAGGGTAGCATCTTTAAACCTTCGCGGTACCTTAGCCAGATCCTCCCAACCGAGGCTTTCTGGGAGCCAGGTCCCCTGATCTCTTGCAGAGAAGGCATCGGGCATCCTGGGCCTGATTCCAAGGGATGCGTGCACCAGGTCAGTCGGTCCAGGGCTGACTGCAGCCCAGTCCTGCGGACCCGGCCGGGGAGCAGGTGGGCCAGGCCTGTGTGCCAGGCTCAGCGAGGTGGGGGCTGCTGCTCGCTCCGTCCCAGCCAGGCAAGGAGGCGCCAAGGAGCAGCTGGCCCTGGCAGGAAGCCCTGCCCTGGCTCAGCAGAGACTACGTTCTCGTCCTCGCTGACTCCCGCGTCTCCCTGCCTCCACACCTCAACAGCCTCTGCTTTCTGCCTCCACCTGCTGGGAGACTGGGTGTGGGGTCTCAGCAAAGCTTTTCTCCTTGATTGTGTCAAGAAGAGGAGCAGCTTGAGGTCTTGCCAAGCAGGAAAGAAATCCTTTTGAGTGCAGGAAATTTGCTGTGAATGCTGGAACCGAGAAGGGAGATGAGGACCCGTGGGCCCAGGCACTATTGTGACTCTTCATTACTAGTATCCCGCAACTGGGCAGGATTCGCAAACCCTCACCTTCAGGATCCAGGCTAGCAAAGAGGGTGGGTGGGTCAGGCTGAGTCTGGGTGCTGGAGTGTGGAAAGCCTGTGAAGCCACTCCGGGTCCCTTGCCAGGGTGAAGGCGCTTTGAGACCCTCGATCTCACAGATTCCATGTCCTGGGTTTGACCAACACTGGGTTGGAAATACTTGAAAAAATAAAATGGTGTCTGTACTAAACATGTACGGAGAAATTTTTGCCCTTATCATCTGAGCCATACAACGGTGCACGGTCTTTACCTTGTGTTAGCGACGAGAAGCAACCTAGAGATGGGCCAGAGCACACGGTGGGAGCTGCTGTGCACATGCTGTGCCATTTCCCTGTGCACGCGACATCCACAGACTTTGAGATCTGAGGGGAGGGGAGGCTCCAGGGACCAACCCCCACGGAGACAGCGGGACACCAGTTCCAGTGAGAAATCTCTTGATTTCTCTATTTCACCACGATTTGATCTTTTCAGAAGCTCGCAGGCCAAATCAAACCTGGGAAGGGCATGTGACCCCCAAGTCCCTAAACGGATGTTGGTCCTTGCAGATCTGGGGCGGGGCAATGACCATTGCAGGCGTGGCTGTGGCTCGGTTGCCTGACCTGGGAGAAGTGGCCTGCTGTTGACCTTCACGAGGAATCTGAAAGGTGGATCTGGTCGGAACCTCAGCACTCCTCAGATCCGCATCCAGTTTCAGATGGGGAAACTGAGGCACTGAGCGGTTAAGGGGCTTTCCTGAAGAGGTGACCAGTGAGTAGTAAAGAGAGGAAGGCACAGTCTTGGGACTTCAGTGACTGGGCAGCCCAGGCCCTGGCCACAGTACTGGTCGATGGTGTTGGTTAAGGGAGTGTGGAGGGCTGAATGCACCCCTCCCATCCAAACATCAGGCCCTAAACCCTTGAACCTTCATGTTACCGTGTGGCTTGGATATGATTTCAGTGAGTCCAAGGCTGGGGAGCTTGGTCCTCTGCAGTAACTGAAGAGCAGGTAAAACCTTTAAGAGGTGGAGCCTGGCGGAAGGTCACTGCGTGACAGAGGGAATTGCCCTGGGAAGGATTTAGGGGGCTTCTCATGGGACACGGAGTTGTTATAAAAAGCAAGCCTGGCCCCACCCTGCACTCTGGCTTCCTGCCCTCAGCTCTGAGGTCTTCACCAGGGCTGAGCTGATGTGAGCACTGTGCTCTTGAACTTCCAGAACTGTGAGCTAAAGAAAACTCTTTACTTCATAAAACTCCTGGCCTTGGGGATTTTGTTATAGTAAAAGAAAATGGACTAATACAGTTATCTAAAACATCAGAAAAAGTCTTCACAGATGCTCTAGGCCATTAAGGATCTAGAGATGGGAAGATTGTCCTGGATTATCTGGGTGGGTCCTAAGTGTTAGGGGTCCTTATTTTATGGTTTAGATAAGAGGCGGATTAACCCACAGATCTGGATTAACTCAGTGATCACTGTAGGCAGGTAGGCTGCGGCTGGGGGCATGCCGGCAGGGTTTGTATTTGGTCACTGGTGGACGGAGCTCTCTCTGCTTCCTGGTGTCATGTCCTGCTTTCCTCTGCCACGGCCTTCTGCCATGATGTTCCACCTCACCTGGGACCCTGAGCTACAGAGTCAGCCAACCATGGACTGAACCCGTGAAACCAGGAGCCAATATGAGCTCTGGCTCCTCCAAGTTGTCCTCCTCAGGTCTTTCTTTCGACTAAATCACCTCCCGAGAGGCAGAGAGCGATTTGAGTCTGGGAGGAGAAGGGCATGGAACCAGGGGGCGGGATGTGTGCTTTTGGCTTTGAAGATCGAGGACGGGGCCACCAGCCAGAATGTGAACGGTGCAGAATAGAGGCCCACAGGGCAAGAACGCCTGCAGAAATGGGCGCGGCCCTATCTGACTGCATCCAGTGAGACCCACTTCAGACTGCAGACCTCCGGATCCACAGGGCACCGGATCCACCCTTATGGGTGTCTTGTTTGAAGCCACTGACTATGGGGTCATTTGTTACAGCGGCCACAGCACACTGATACGGTGAGAACAGGGGCAGGGATGACCGTGGGCAGATGGCTGATGGCCCTGCCCCTGCGCTGACCCCACCACCCGCCACTCTCCTCTACTCCAGCCCCTCAGACTTTCTTTCAGTTCCTTGGACCCTGCAACCCGGTTCCTGCCTCAGGGCCTAGGCTTCGCCTGCGTCCTCTCCCCTAGGTTTCGCACCTCCCTAGACCGGAGCCAGTGTTCTACCCAGCTCTCCTTCAGATCACTTTATGGCCTGAATCACCTCTAAAACGATTGTGAGCCTAGCTCGTTCTTCATCTCGTGGGAGGACAGAGGGTCGTCCCTGGATCCCAGTGCTCTGAACACTGTCGGATGACAGCCAGAAGCCCACCGGTTACCTGCAAGCTTTGGTGGCTGGGTGGGTGGGCTCGTTCCATAGCTCTTCCCCGGAATGAAGGGCCCAGCGGACAATACATTGGGGACGTACAGATGGGAAGAGGGCACAGCCCACGAGTGGTGACAGGGAGGCGACTGATGGGAAGCCATTCCTGTCCAAGTGGTCCAGGTGAGGAGAAGGAAAGGCCAGGTTATTGGATTCAGTTCCTTCGCTGAGAAATGCCCTGAGAGTGATTCAAAACTACGAGGTGCATCGTGTGGGGGTCCTCCAGGTCAGATAGCCCTGAAATCAATTCTGCTGCCGGTCCTGTAGAGGCCAGGTCTGGGGAGAGAGTTCCCTGAGTGAAACCCGGCCCCTGCCCTCCCTGCTAGAGGGGCACAGGCCGCGGGGCAGGGGTGCCTCCCTGCCTGCTCTGGGCGAGCTCGGAACTGATGCCAGGACTCAGGGGTCACTAGGACGTGGGGCCCAAGTGGCAGCGCTGAAGGTGGGAGCCGACCTCAGCTGAAGGAAGGGCTTGCTGACTGTATCCCTTTTCCCTCGAAATCCTCTGCCTAAATAACTTCCATCCATCACAGAACTGGAAGGGCTAGAGGACAGTGGGTTTGTTTGTGATGATGGATGGCAGAGAGCGAGACCCCAGGACAAATGGTGGGGGCCCTGCTCTATGTCCCCAAGGATCTTGGGCACCTCCACCTGCATTCGCTGCACCAGGCCAGGAATTCTGTCTTTGGTGAGTGGCACCCAGGGCCTCAGTTTCCCTTGCAGATTCTGAGAAAGTATTTGGATATCCTCAGAAAACCGATGGACAGCAGCCAGGTGACAGCGCAGGTGTGACCCACAGCACAATCAACCAAGTCAGCAGAGGTTCAGAGCAAGGGCTTGGGGTCGAATCCTGGCTTTGTCACTTGCAAGCTATGTGCCCTGGACAGGTGACTGTACCTCTCTGAGGCTTGCTTTCTGCATCGGGAGAATGGGGCACTGTGAGGAACAAAGAATATCATAGGACGGGGCTGGAGTGGTGGCTCAGGGGTTACGGTGCTTGCCTGGCATGCACAAAGACAGGATTCGAACCCCAGCACCACATGCACAACAGAGTGCTGAAGCAATGAAAGCCACATGAAAAACTAAATTAAATTGATCTCTCTTACTGTCCCTCTTACTTTAAAATATACATATATCTGACAAAGCCTTTAGCATGGGACTGGACTCCCTTGAGTGTTCCGTAAAGATCGATCTGCCTAACAAGTATAAAACTCAGGTTTACCGCAGAAGGCTCTCTTTCCTGATCCCCACAATTAGGTGAATTCTCAGGGCTTGAAATTGGCTTCTATTCCTCTAGCTGTGTTCTCTTGCCTGGCTTCCTTTTAACTCTGGACACTTTTTGTGAAACTTCTAGGTAGATGCAGGGCAGCACCCTAGGGCTGGTGCTGTGTGAGCCTGGGTAAGTGGCTTCCCCTCTCTGAGCCTCAGTTCCCTCATGCAGAAAAGTGGGCTGAAACCACACGTCCTACTTATGAAGCAGAATTCACACACTCTCTGAAGAAGGTACTTTGTAACTAACCGAGTGCCCTGCAAGAGGGGACAGTTATCAGAACACAGGGCAAGGCTGACCTGCTGGTCCAGATGGACGCTGGGCCGGGGACCTTGGCCTCCTTAGAACCCTCCTTCAGGGCAACCTGGATATTCTCCGACATGCAGCCTTTTAAAGTGACCGCTCCCAAGTACCAAAGATGCCACCAGACCCGGATTTACGCCGTTCTCCTCCCCACGTGCCAGGACCACTTATCTCCTGGGGTGACTGTCTCTAGGGCAAATATCACTCCTCAAAATAAGTGCCACACCCCAGGAGGGCGGTGGGAGAAGTAGAGTGGGCTGACCTGTTTCCTGGAGGAAAGGGACGGTAGCCAAGTATGAGGGACAGCAGTGCTATGAACCAGGGGTTCCCATGTCCTCAAGGCCCCCGGAAGCCACGGAATGGGGGGGTGCTCTGGATATGGGGCTCCAGGCTTGGTGGGTGCCACTGTCACCCAGGACAGCTGGTGACTGCTCATGAGCATCCAGGATGCCCATGCCGATCCCTGCCCCAAAAGCAGCCTGGAAGGAGGAATTGTTGGGCAGGAGGATGGGAATTTTCTGGCATCTGCGTGCAGCTCAGAGGGCTTGAATATCAGGCCTGCAGACCTGAGCATGACCTCAAAGAACGGCCTGTCTTTGGCCGTCCAGTCCTGACTTGGGGCACGGATTCCTAACGAGGTCCTTCTCTCAGGCCAGGGGAGGCAGCCTGGCGCTGTGGCTGTTCCAGTGCTGGGGAGTCCTCTCTGGTGGTGCAGTCTCAGACCTGGAGTACCAGGGCCAAATCCTCACAAGGCCAACAGGTCCGATGGCCACACGGCCTTAGCACCTTCACATAGAAATCAGGCCGATGCTCCTGGGCTGAAATCCCAGCTCTGTCTTGCGTATGAACACGGCTTGAAAGCATTCGGAACTCCCCATGTGTGCAAGGACAGCGCTGGGTAAATCAAGGAAAGATTGATTGACCCATTGTCTCATCAGGAGTCGTTCACCATTTCGGAGAACCGCGTCACCAAGGCGACGCTGCTGGTGGCATTCGAGTTGCCAGAACAACACACCTGTTTCCCTCTGCACTGGAAGCTTTCCCGTTCACAGCGATGCTATGTATAGACGCCACGTCTGACCCGCTGGGGACAGGCTGAGGCCAATGACAGGTGCTTTCCTGAAGAGCTACTTTTAAGCTCTGTCTCCTTTATTTTGTAGTTGGGGAAATTCAATAAATGAAAAAAAAACCCATAAAGTGTGAGTAGATTATATGATGCACAAATGAACTTCTGGTTAGTAACGGGGGCCATTTAAAAAATATTTGTTAGCACATAATGAGGGCTTTGAGTCTAACCCAGGTGCAAAGTCATTGACCTACGGGAAGAGGCGCCCCGAAGTGGCTGCCCAGGGCCCTGGACTTCCTGGGAGAGTGACGTCTTCCACATCTCACCTCCTCCAAGCCACCTCTTCAGGTGCGAGGTTGAAATGGGGGGCAGAGGGAGGGCCATGATGGCTGGGGGTGGTTGAGAGTTGGCCTCAGCCTGCCAAGTTGCAGAAATGGCCTGTGGGGACAAGAGCCCCATCAGAATGGCTGTCCCTGTCTCCTCCTTGGGTAACAAAGCAGGAGGGTGCTCCCCTGGGATGACTTTGGGGGACCCCTGGGGGTCCCCTGAAATCCCTTTGTACTCAGTGGTCACAACCAACCTGGTGCTCTGTGCCAGGTCTTTGAGTCCCCACTGGGCATCCTTGGGGGGACTTTGTTTCATCCATGGTGATTCTGGGAGGTACAGAACCCCAGGGATCCTGACAGTCGCCACTGGGGATCACAGTGACACGCTCAGCTGGGTGGGAGGCTCTGCCCACGCAAGCCCCCACTCCGAGAGAGCTGGAGTTGAGGATTCAGTTCCGGATCCTACAGTGGCTTTAGGACTTAAGTCCACTGATGAAGACCCAGGGTGCCAGAAGATACACCAAGGCCCCAAATGGGCCCTTCTCACTTAGGGTGCTGCTACAGGGACCCCGGGAAGGGCAGCTCCTGGGTTCCAGCCTGGGAGGCCTCCTTTGTCGTTCTGTGAATGGAGCCTCCCATCTCTGCCGGCCAGGAGAACCCTGAGGACGGATCCTGGCTGCTAAGGACACTCAGGTTGGCCCCAGGAAGCTTGCAGAGGGGAAGGGAGAAGGCTGGAGTGCAGGCTCTCAGAGGGCAGCGAGGGACCGCCGTTCCCCTCTGCCCATGGCCTCTGCTAGCTCTCTCCACCTGGCGGGCTCTTGGGCCTTGCTGGAAGTAGTCCGTGTTTGCCCAGGTGTGGGAAGTTAAGAAAAACCCCAGGATGCAAAGCTGGGCTGAGGTGGGCTGCCACAGACTGAAAGGCCACCAAGGGCAATTCTGGGGCTGCCTGATAAGGAGGAACACTGGGTCCCACACACTTTCTCCAGCACTGCTACCCCAGGACCTTTGCAATGGCCATTCTCCCAACCTGGAAGGTCCCCAAGAAAGGTGCCAGTTCCCTCTCTTCCTCCAGCTCTTCAAATGTGGCCTACTTAGGGAAACCAACCCTCACCTCGCTATTTAAAATTCCAGTCTCTGGGGGCTGGAGTGGTGGCTCAGCAGTTTCGGCGCTTGCCTGGCAAGCACGAGGACCCGGGTTCAAACCCCAGCACCACGTACACAACTGAGTGTTGGAGCAACTAAGGCCATGTGAAAAACTAAATAAAGTTGTTTCTCTCTTTCTTTGTCTCTCTCACTGTCCCTCTCTCTTAAAAAAAAAAAAAAAAATTCCAGTCTCTGGAGCTGGAGTGGTGGCTCAGTAGTTGGAGCACTTGCCTGGCATGCACAAGGACCCGGATTGAAACCCCAGCGCCACGTACACAACTAAGTGTCAGAGAAACAAAGGCCAGATGAAAAAATAGATAAAATCGATTCTCTCTCTCTCCTCCCCCTCTTCCTCTCTCTCTTTCTCTCCCTCCCCCCGTCTCTCTTTAAAATAAAATACAATGAAGTTCCAGTGTCCTCGCCACTTCAATCGTCAACCCGACTCTACTTTTTCTCCTTAGCACACATCACAAACATGCTGCGCCTTTTACACACTTGTCTGGTTTATCGTCCGTCTTGTCCACTCGCCTGAGGTCAGTAAGGTTTGTGAATCTCACCTGCCACTCTACTCCCAGGTTCTAGAACAGTCCCTGGCGCGCAGTATGTCCTCAGTGAACATCTGCTTGGAGAGCCCCCAGGAGCTTCCTGGAGGCCTCTGTCCAAATGCTCTGGGGACCCTTAGGGGTTCTCAGGGAAGGAACTGGGAAATATTGGTCTGGATTTCAGGGTGGCTCTAGGCCTGAGCCTCCTCTAGGTAGGTGCAGCCCCACCCGGCAGCAGGGGTCCAGACGGTGAGTGGCTGCCCTAGGCTGAGACTGGAGGGGTCTCAACTTCTGACGCTGCTGGCACCGCCTGGCCCAGTTACTGATTTCTCCAGGGAAGGGGTGGCTTCTCCCATGGTGTCACCAGCTCACCTCCCCAGGAAACCAGAAAGCACCCATCTGGGAGACACAGGGGCGCTAGTACCTGGTTCTTCGAATTCTAGCTTCGGCTCCCCCTAATCTGGCAAGACTGCTGTTTTTTGGACTGAGCACGTCTCATTCTAGACTTTGACTCCTCTCCGCTCCTTGCAAACCTTCCTGGTCCTTGGGCGGCTGGGGCAGGGGCAAGGCCAGCCGAGGCCAGTCCAGGGCTCAGACTTTCTGTCTCTCCTTGGCCTCGGACGGGCCCCATGCTCAAATGCACTACTCACTCTCTGGGCATTCAGGAAAGGTGCTTCTCTTGTCCCCAAGCCTCAGGCTTGTCACAATGAAGTTTAGCTCACAAAAATTACCACCTTACAGGGATTAGGTGATAGAGATGGGAAGCCAGGGGCCTGTGGCTTGATCAAGCAGCTCGGGTCTCTTGGCGAGAGCTACAGCGAGGAGTTGGGTCCATGCACTTCCTGTGGCTTTAGGGTTCGAGGGCTATGACGTGGGGTGACTGCAGGTGTGTGGGACGGCTCAGGCTGGCTTCTGGGCTTAGCCTCAAGGAGTGGGTCCACGCATGCACACACTCACACGCGCCTCGGGGCTTACCTGTCCACCTGGACTCCTGTGTCCCTCGTCTCCGCCTTGGCAGGTCCCGCTTTGCTGACCCCTTTGCTTCCGCTGGTGAGGAGGCCCAGCACAGGCTCTATCTCTCTGAGCAGTTCATTTTGCTCCCCACTACCCAGGAGGCCAATCTTGCTACTTTTCGTGGCAGCGTCCTGGCTTGGGGGCCTGGGGGCCAGGCCATTGGTGTGGGACAGTGAACTGGCTTCCTGTCCATTGTCTTGGGCATGCTGAGGCCCATTCCCAGGACCCATGGCCCCATCCAGTGCCAGCAGCTGCTCCTTGCTGGCTGATGGCTGGTGGGACAGATCGACAGCTTTGGTGGGAGGGCCCAGGGGCTGTGTCACCCTGATAGTCTTGGGGGTCCCATCCCCAGTGAAGGTGGTCTCCAGATGCGTGGTAAAGCCCTCTGGACCCCTCAAAATGAGGACCACGTGGGTCTCCGAGGCAATGCCCCTGAGCACCTCTAGGGCACTGTCATAGCTCAGATCCACCAAGGGCCGGCCGTTAACCGCAAGAATGATGTCCCCAGCCTGCACCAGGCCACTCTGCTCCGCGGCGCCCCCTCGAATCAGGTCAGAGATGATCACGGGTGGCTTGCTGACCCGCTCCTTCACCAGGAATCCCAGGCCCCCGACTTTGCGCTTGAAGAGGCGGACAGAGATGACGTTGGGTTGGATCTGCTGAACCCCGAACATGTGATCTTCCATGGTGTCCGGCATTCAAGGGTCCTGCTGGAAGACCTCAAGACGAATCAAGCCAAGGCGGTTTCACCAGGAGGGGCCAGGATTCGGCTCTGCTGAGAGAGGAGCTGGGGAGACGGGGGCTGAGCAGTTCCAGCCTTCTCTGTCTTTGACGTCAACTCCGCGTCACCGGCTCATTGCCATTCCGCCGTTGGTGGCATGATTCCATGCGTCTGCCCCCCCACCTTGATCTCTAAGGAAGCGATGGCTGACAAGGCAGACGTCAGGAGAGCACTGGGACGTGTCCCTAAGCCACAGGTCAGGCAGACCGGGGAGAAGCGTCTGGGGGCTGCGTCTAGAGGTGATGAATGATGGATGTGGGCTCCTCTCTGGGCATCTTGGTCAGATGCAGATGAGATCCAGGACTTCTGGAGAGAAGGAACAGGGAGGAAATGGAAAGGAGAATGATGAGACGCTGAAGTGGACCCCCCAGCACCACCTTCAAACCTAAGGTGGAAAACGCAGCCCACTGAGAAGCCGAGCCCAAGACACTTGGAGTTTTGAAGTCAAACTGGAAATGCAAAACCCTGTCCTCAAGGAGTCAGCTTCCCCAGTCAGCTGCCTGGTTTCATCTCTGATGGAAGCCCTCAGCGGCCCGAGGGTCTCCTTGGGGGGGAACCAGGGACAGTCGGCCCCAGAAACCAAGCATAAACACTCACAGGACCTCTCTTAGCCCTGTCCCACGGTAGAAGCGATCCCTCCGCCCAGGCATTAAGCTTTGGTGCTCTGTTCTGCAAGCTTTCCATTCACGACTCGGGAGCTCAGCTGGCTTGGATCTTGGGGCTCCTCTTCCTGCCACCCCACAAACCCTTCATCACATACCCACGGAAGGAGATGGATGCTGCCTTCCATGAACCCATGGGAGACGCTGACCGACCTTCATAACCATTTTCATAATTATTGGTTTGTTTCAAGTTCAAAAATACAGACTTGAACATATGATAAACACTATCTACACCAAAAAGACAGGTCTAAAAACTCTGGAAGATATTTGTGCTCCATGGATCATCTGAAACCCTGATGGAGAACCCTAAGAGTGGCCTTCATCACCCTATGGCTAGACAGGGACATCTGGGTACTCAGAGGACACTTGTTGATTGAAGAAGAAAAATCCCCAAAGACTAAATATAATGACAGTTATTAAGCACTTATGATCTTTCTTTTTCTAAGAGAGAGAGAGAAAGAGAAAATAAATTTTATTTTTCACCTGGGTTTCATTTTTTCAACACTTAGTTGTGTATGTGGTGCTGGGATTCGAACCTGGGTCCTTGTGCATGCCAGACAAACACTCTACCACTGAGCCACCGCTCCAGCCGCCACACTCATGATCTTAACATATACGTTTTCCTCTTTTGATCTCCATAATAACCCCTCAGTACCCATGGAAACTAAAATAAGGGAAGGTTCAGATCCTTGTCCAAGACCACACAGAAAAGAATGGAAGAGGGAGGGTTTGACATGGAATCAGACCCGGTCTTGATCCTGAGCTTTGAAACTTAGACGCTAGTCATTTTGAATTTACATTCTAGTTATTTTCTCAGGTCCCCCAAAAAGAGTCATTTTGCTCTTTGAAACACTGGCAACTTCCGAGTCATGGATTTCCTTTTGCTTGGCAATGTGGGGTACAGCTGGGGTACCAAAGGGCTGGAGGTGCTGTGGCTCGGGTAAGGAGTGGGCCCTCGTGGTGCGAACACAGGGGGTTGTGTCTGTGGGTAGCTGTGTCCGTGTGTGCTGTGGTTTAGATGGGAGGTGACCCTGCAAAGTCATGTGAGACCATGCAAGAAGGTGCAGAGGGGAGCGGATTGGATTGTGAGAGCTTCAACCCCCCGATAGGGCTCACCTGGGTGGGATCTGCAGGCAGGTAGGGTGCGCCTGGAGGAGCTATTTCCCTGGGGGTGTGTCTTTGGAGTTTATATTTTGTCTCTGGTGAGCGAGTTCTCTCTGGTTGCTGCTTTTCTCCACCCGCGTCCGCCACCGTGTTCTGCCTCACTCGGGCCCAGAGCAATGCACTCAGCCGTCTATGGACTGAGACCCTTTGAAACCAAGATCCCCGAATAAGCTCTTCCTCCCCTAAAACTGCTTTTTCTCCTCTAAAATTGCTCTTGCTGGGTCTTGTGGTCACAGTGGTGGGAACAACGTGTTTGGAATCCTGGGCTGGGGCAGGGGTCTATGGGTGGTGGTGGGGGCATCAGAGAGTCCCTTGGTCTCCTCTTCCACTCTCCTTTCAAGTGCAGTCCCATCTCCACGCCAGCACCCCTTCCTGCCAGTTTCCTCACCACACTTCAGCAGAAGGAGGGAGCCCCCATCTGCTATGACTAGCGAACTGTCACCAGCTCCCCGGTTTGCCTTTTAGCGACTTCCCGAGGTCACTCCAGGGCTATGGCTTGATCATCTCTCCTACTGCCTCTGAGAGCAGGAGGTGGGTGCAGAGACCCCACCCCCGGAGCAGGTGCCCCCTCCAGTGCCCTCGAGGGAGGGTGGCTAGCATGTCTGCGGATGGCGTTACGTAACTCCACAGCCCCTGTGTGGGCGAGGGAGTAATGAATCCCCGGCCCAGCCCGGGCTGCGTTCTCCATCTGGCGCTGCTCTCTGTGTGTGTTTCTCTCTGTGTATTCATGCATTGCCCTCACGCTGTGTCATTTCTCTGCTGTGTGTGGCCCATGTGTCAACCGGCTGAGCTTCTTGCAGCCTCTTGCTGCCGGGGTTCTGGTGTGCAGGGAAAACACCCAGAGTCACCGTGCCCTTCCTCCCCGACAGGATCATCCACCCTCCCTTTCCTCCTGAGGTCTCCTGAACACCCGTTTCTTCCGGGGACCAAATCCAGGATGCTTTAGTTAGGATCAGAGACAGCTGGGACCTTCAGAGCACTCAGGTGTCCACGTTTGGCTCTGGGCTCCTTTCTTTAATAAAAAAAAAAAAATAAGGGACCCGAAAGTGAGTCTTGGGAGAGGCAAGATGCTAACATGATTTCTTCCACTTGCTGGCTTGGGTCAAATTTCAATAATGGTTAGAGACCTGACGTGGCCTTCTGCATACTTTAAGAAAAAAGAAGACAGAAATAAAGCACTCTACGCCCCCTCCCTGCCCCCAGCTCAGCCTTTCAGAGCTGCCCTTGGCTTGTCCTCTCTCTCTCTCTGTCGCCTTCTAGAATCAGGCACGGCTCTTGGCTGGTGCATGGGAAAGAGGGGTGCTGTTTACCTCTCCGACCTTGGCACTAGGAAGGAAAGGGGATCTTTGTGATGAATTGGAAAGATGCTGGGCTGGGGAGAGTCAGCGATATTCAGCATCTTGCGTATTACACCCCGCAGAAAGAGCCCCACAAATCTGATCTGTGGATTCTGAGCACTCCCCATTAGCCTAATAACAATTCCGTAAGAGACTTGCTCTCTTCTTCTTTCCACCCAAAGAACATCATCATCCGCAGTTATTTCAATCTCACCCTGAGCAGGGTCATATTCAGCTGTGTTCATTTTACAGACCTGCTGTCAATCAAGGTGCGGCAGCTCATGTAGTTGTCCCAGTTGGTGACTGTCTAGAATCCACCGTGATTCTAGAAACTTCTAAGCTCCCTCCTGGCTCTGTCTATGTGTTTCTGGATGATTCTTTATTTGTTCCACACCTTGGTTTCCTTATCTGTAAAATGGGGCCATTAGTGGTCACTGCCCATCTGGGCGACCGAGAGGGCTCCGTGAAAGAGGCACACAGGAAACTTAGCAATGCCACAGAGTAAACTCTGAGCAAAAGCGGTTTCCTATTATTGTTATGTAAGATGCAACGATTGGGCTTTTCCTGGGTTTTAATTCTGTGTACTTTCTGCTCCATCATGGTCTGGTCAAGGGTCTTTCTGTGTCATCTAGAAGGGGTCCCTTCCTGGAAATCACACGGAGGACTCTCACCCCGGTCACGGTGGGGGTTGCCATCCACAGGGTGACGACGCTGGGTGAACAGCCTGCCAACCCAGCCTCTGTCTTTGGAGCTTGGATTTTAAACAAATCTCTGCACAGCAGAGAACGTACCATGGAAACAATACTTGGCTCCTGGCCTCATTTGAGTGCATTGGTGGTTTGGGGTGTATTTATTTCATTTACCTTCCTGCGAGGAAATGAGTGCTTGACTATGAGGGTGAGTGCCAGTGGGCAGGAGAAGCCGAGGCCAGCGTCTGATGCCACCTCCTTGCTGTGTGACCCTGGGCATGCCCTGGCCCACCCTGAGCCTCGTTTCTGCAGCCGGAGGAGTGGCTCCAGGAGCATTTTGAGTGATGTGTAAGCCTGCTGGCGGCAGGGCCTCTGTCATGGTGTCTGATTCAAACCCACTGCATGAATTAAGGGCCCTTTAGATCCTTGCCTTAGGATGGGGCGGATGTGCGCTGAGGAAGCAGGCAGCCCTGGGTCTCAGGGAGTAGACTCTGAGGGCTCCCACTGTCAATCATAATCCTAATGACAGTCCCTCCCTCCCTCGCCTCCCCAAAGTGCTTCTGCATCTGCTGCTGTGCAGTTCATCCTTGCCCTGATCAGGGTCACATTGGGTGGCTCCTCATTTTACAGATGAGCAGATTAAGCTTCTCTCGGACACCCGCTTGTCCTGGTTTGTTCTGACTTTCCATTTCTAGAGCGCTGAAAGCCGGATGAGGATTAGGACGAAGAGAAGCCATAGAGATCGTCCAGTCTGGCTTCCCCATTCCAAAATGAGGAGCAGAGGCTGGAGAACCGAAGGGTTCCTTCCGCACGGACCAGCTGCGGTTCAGGGGTCCAGGGCCATGTGCTCCAATATGGTGGCCGCTGGCCTGAGGCTGGCCCACCCAAGTCATGCACGTAGGTCACTGCTCTGTCACTGAGCCACGCCCTCAGCCCTCACTTTTTACTCTATTCCGTGTGTCAATTATAACATTGAACTTGACCCCAGGGTGCTTATTCTATTGCCAGTGGGGCTGCATAGGTCCAAACTATTGTTCTTCCCTGGATTTTACTGTCCCTCTAGTCCCCCAAGAATCCACTGATAACTTAGCCAGGCAGAAGATACTTCTTAAAGTTTTACCTTCTAAAAAACACACACAAAAAAAACCCCACACAAACAAAATCAGAGAAATGGTACGGAGGGTTTGCAAATATCTCGCCACCTTGCAAAGTTGAGCACTGGGCACAGGTGTGGTGAGGGTAGGACGGTGAGAGAAAAAACCCACCCAGAAGGAGGTGAAACGAGGTCACAGTGGGATGATTCCAAAATCCTGTCTTCCTAGTGTCAGCTGAAATCTAACCCATCCTTACAATGAATGTTTCATTAACTAGAATGAGGTGGGGGCTGGAGTGATGGCTCAGGGGTTATGGCACTTGCCTGGCATGAGCAAGGACGCAGGTTCGAACCCCAGCACCACATGTGCAATGAAGTGTCAGAGTAATGAAGGCCACATGAAAGACTAAATAAAACTGATTCTCTCTTTCTCTCTCTATGTCCCTCTCTCTTTAAAAAAAGATAAAGAAAAAAAGAAAAAAGAATGAGGTGGAGCTGCACATGTGTAATCCCAGCAACTCGGGAGGCTGAGGCAGGAGGTCCATGAGTTGAAAGCCAGCCTCAGCAACTTAGTGAGACCCTGTCTCTAAAAAAAAGTATAAAAAAAGCTGGGGATGTGGCTCAGTGGTTAAAAGCCACTGGATTAAATCCCTGATTTTAAAAAAATGAGGCGGAGGTGATCTCTATTTGCAGGTAAGAAATGAGCTCCCTGATATTCCAGAAGGTGGAAAAAAATAAAAGGTGTGAACGGGCAGATTCTATACCAGCCAATGAAGTGATTATTGTGGAAGGAGTGGATATTGATGGCTGCATCTCACAAGGTGTATTGGAAGTCAGAAGGAGGAGGGACACGTGGTTGGTATTGAACACCTTTGTCTGCTTGAATATCATGCGAATTATTTTTGTAATCACATGTGCATTGCCTTTGAAATGAAGATTTTAAAGGAAAAAACCCAGCCTGCAAACTCCACTGTTTTCTGTTTGCACACCCACAACAATCTCTCATGGAGTGGTGGCCCTGTTTCCCATCTCCCTCCAATCTCATTTTAAAAGCAAATTCCAAGTCCTCCAAGTCTTATGAAACAAAACCTAACACCACCATCCCCCTCACAAACAAAAGGCTGAAAGCGTAAACCCAACTCTGCTCCTCTTAAAAAACACCCCAAACAACCAACTTCCTTCCATCTCCTGAACTGCTAATTTGCAGTCTTCCCTGGAGAGATCACCACCCAGGAGTCAAGTTGAAGTGCCTTCTCCCACGCCAGCAAATCAGAGCTGCAAACCTGCCACCCCGCCTCCCCCCACCAACCAGGGGAGTAGGCTGGCATTCTGCGCAGTGGGGACCCTGAAGGCATCAGCATCCTGGTCCAAAAGCATCTCCCTGGCCGGGGAATTCCACCAGTGTATGGCTCAAGTTTGCCTGGGATGATTTTGGTCTTCCCAGCTCTGATGCCCACAACTCAGGGGCAGGAATGGGCTCAGCTTAGAGTCAGAAGCAAGAGTCCTTTTGATTGCTGAAAAATTTACAACATTGACCCTGTGCTGGGGGCTTGGGAGACCCACACTCTCTTGCTTTGCTGCTTGGTACAAACTCCGTGAAAATCATTTTGGTAAGATCTTCCAAAAACTTAAAATACATATACCCTTGGTCTGGCAATGAAAGCTTTGGATCTTCTACTGCACGTAAAAACTATAAGGATCATTCTCGAAAACACACACACACACACTTCCTTATTCAGAGCATCAAGAGACTGAGAAAAATCTAATTCCTTATCAACAAAGTAAACTCTGGTCCCTCCAAGCAATGGAATTCTGGGTAGGTATTAAATTGGGGGTGGGGGGCTAGTCTGAAAGGAACAATGGGGGAATGGTCTTCACCGTACATTTCTAGATTTAAAGAGCGAGGTGGAGAACACTGGCATGGAAACATAGTTTTACGTTCATCCATACCACCACGTAAGCCTGGAGGTGCACTGGGTACGTCCAGACCTGTAAGGTGTTACATCTAAGAAAGGGGACAGGAAGAGAGGGGAGAGGTGCAAGGAAAGACTACTTTGTCATAAAATCTTTTATATTTGATAATTGATTTATATCATTATTGACTATTATTTTGATTATTATTGTTTTATTCTATCTTTAATTACTTTTTTGTTTTTTAAACAGTGCAAGCACTCTGAAATCATACTGTCTTGGCTTGGCTACTTGGCTCTGTGATGGTGGGCAAGTTGCTTAACCTCTCTGAGTCCGTTTCTGCATTTATAAAATGGAGAGGAGAATGATACTGCTCAGGGTGTCTTTGAAGATGGAATGAGATAGCAATCTGTTGTAAGTTTTTACAGCGCACCGTGGACTACGCTAAATGCTCACTAAATGGCAATAAATGGATCTTTCTACTGCCAGTCACTGACCCTTATCACGTGAGTAGCTGTTTTTCTGTTGAGCATCTGTGATGTCTGATGGACACACGTGATGGAAAGCACTTTGTGCTGAAAGATGAGGTAAAGGTGTGGACAGACCGGTCCCAGCGGAGTGGGTACTTGTCACCAGCTCCTGCTTGGAAGGTCAAAGGGGCGGGATTAGGTGTGGTGAAACATGGATCCCCAGAGGCACAAGGTCCCAGAACGTGGTGCTGAGCTACAGGGCTGTCAGCCCTATGCTGGAAAAGGTCTGGGGACCACAGGGCCTTGTTCCATCTTTGCTGTGCAAAGCTCATGTAAATGAGTGAGCTCAGCAGCCCCAGGCCAGGACATCCGTCACACAGACAGAGCACTCCGGGGGTTTGGACTACAGCTCTTCAGCTCCTCAATTTCTCCATCTGTGGGGCGCTGGCTGGCTACAAGTCTTCACAGAGATGCCTCTGCCTTCCACTCTTGCGGGACACGTCCCTGTGAGGACTGTGGCGGTCAAAGCCATGAAGCCTGAGCCAGAGAGAGAAGGGTTGGTGACCCAGTTCTGCTAGCCTCCGATTCCTCCTCTGCAGCATGGGAATGATGCTCATTTCTACCAATAAGCTCCATGTGCATCAAACAGGAATGCATTAAATGGGAAAACCCACGGAAAGGGCATGGCACTGTTGACTGTCATTTTCAGAGTCACTTTAGATAACAACACGCCAAGGTAAGGGAATCGTTTCTGGACAGATATATGAACATGATCATGGCCAAGAGGATGTTCTCATGACTACATGAAGGAGACATATTATCAGTGGTTTCTGAAACATTGCTTGAGAATTAGTGAAAAGCATAAAAGATGGAACATCTGGGTGTGGTGGCACACACCTGTAATCCCAGTAACTCAGGAGGCTGAGACAGGAGGATTTAAGTTTGAGGCCAGCCTCATCAACTTAGCGGGGACCTCAGCAACTTAGCAAGGCCCTATGTTAAAATAAAAAATAAAAAGGATCGGGAATGTAACCTGGGCTCAATCCCTGGTATTGAAAAAAAAAAAAAAGACATATTTTCAACCCCAATACATTTTACCCTCCTTGACTTTTTTTTTCTCCCTTTCTTTTCCCCCTTCCTTTCTCTTCCAGCTCCCATCCAGTAAAGATGGAGTTTGGCACTGGAAAGGTTGGGGTGGACAAGACAGATAACAGCCCTGCCCAGAAGCCCACAGCCTAGGGTGGAGATGGGCTGGGGAGAGCTATTGGGGACCAGTGTGAGGAAAATGGAAGAGGAAAGGCAGGGTGCTCAGAGGTGCATGCACAGGAGGCCCAGCAGTCTGGGTGCTGGTGGTCAGGGGAGGCTTCCTGGAGGAAGAGTCAAGATGTAAAGGTGGATGGTGGAGGGAGAGCCCAGCAGCCGAGAAAGCACTGAGGTAGGAGGAATCAAGGGTTCCGAGGATTAGACAAAGTCCTTCCTGGTGGGGGAAGGAGGCTGGTTCCATGTAAACTTGGAGGGGGGCCGTGGGGAGCTTATAAGCAGCAAGGAAGGGCTTTGGACTTCGTTCCTAGAGTGGTGGCCATGGGAGGAAACGTACTCGGGTCAGGTCCTGATTTTATGAAGATCACTCTGGCTGCTGCTGCAGGGCAAATGGGTGGAAGAAGCAAGGCTGGCTACGGGGAGCCCAGTTAGGAGGCTGCTGCAGGCCAGAGATGAGAGATGGTGGCGGTTAGGGTCAGGGTGATGAACAGAGGCAGAGGATTCAAGGAGACTGGTTAGATACAGGGTAGGAGGAAGAGGGAGGTGTCTACTGCGACTTCCTGGCATCTGGCGTCCACGTGTGGATGGCGTGTGAAGCCATTTCCCGAGAACAGGGACCACTGCACTGTGGGTGAAGGAAGGAATAAGAATGAATGGAACTCATTGGACAGAAGTGTCCTTCCTGCGTGGAAATGCGTAATTTAATCGAGTCAGGATTCCGGAGAGCATTACTTCCCTAGTTCTGAGAATTGAGGGAGATTAGGGAAACGCACTTGATTCGGCTGTCATCGGCTGACTGTCTGAACTTGGGCAACCACTGAACAACCTGACTCTCAATTTTCCTTTGTGAAATTGAAAAAGTAATAAGTACCAGTTCCCAAGGATTCTGCGAAGATTCAACAGGAGGGACACTGTAAGGAGCACTCTGTAAACTGTAGACGTCAACAGTAATGACAATGTCGAGCCTTTATTTTGAGAAGGACACAAGAACAGCAGCCTCCAAACTGCAGTTCAGCATTAACCTGAGATTCAACCAAGCATTCGCCCTCAAGCCTGGCATCCTTGGGTGCTCCCTGGGGTAGGAAGGCTCAGTCCAGACACTGGAAAAAGGTGCTCAGGAAAGGAAAAAGAAGGAAGAATGGCTATTGTAAGGAAGCTGTGATACTGTCAGATCCTTTATCTTGGAAATCCCCAAATCAGTTACTAATGAATTTCAGCGAAGGGAGAGAATACATTAAATAGAAATGGCAAATTTCAATGGCTGAAATAACTCTACACGTGTCAGACATAGCAACAATAACAATAAATGTAACTGGGCCACGCTTTAGTAAAAGATCAAGACTCTCAGATCGGATAAAATGCATTTGCCCAAATTAGCATGGATGTGGGGTCAAAAACCAAGGACAGGAGGGAGCCCAGCTCACCGAGGCAGGCATGGGCCGAGAATACATTACTGCTCCCTTGGCTCCAAAGCTCCGTAAGTCTGCTTTCAACTGTACAATACAATGGACCCTTGGAAGGTGTCAGCGTGTAGTGAGCACATAGCAGATATTTTCCGAATAATTGATGGGTTGTTCGCTCAAATATATTGCATTGAATATTCATGAGGTAAAACACATGAAGTTAGTAGTTTTGCAAATGAAATTTACCAGTTTCATATGGTTCATCCCAATATTTTGAACATTTTACTTTGTAAGCCCTATTAAATGATCTCAGCTGATTTTTGCAGCCGTCCTCTACGAAGGATGTGATGTGATTATGCCCATTTTATAGATGTTGAAACAAGGCTCAAAGGAAGACATGGCTGGTGTTACGGGAGTCCCTTCAGCTGTTCGCAGTGGGCATTCAAACCAAGCTTTTCTGAATGCGAAATCTTTGCTTTGTCACTTTCTAAGTACTACTGTATATTTTTAACTCAGTTGGCCTGATTTTAGGTGGTAACCTGTAATTTTAGTAATTGGAAGTGGAAAGGGACTCTAGGCATTTTCTATCCCAAGAGATTTTCTATTCCATTCCTAATATGGAGTCTGTGGGTCTCCAACAGGGCTCAGGGAACCCTGGGAAGCCAGCAATCAGGTGGACACTTCAGTGACTGGTGCATTTGCGTGGGGGAAAGGTTCTCCATTCTCCAGCATTGATGCGATTTTCCAAGAACTCAGTCAGTGCTTCCACAAGATTGGATTAACCCCACAGTGTGCAGCTCAGAGCTGGGATAAAACTCAGGATCCCAGAATTCAGGTTTCGTGCTCATGTTCCTCGCTGCCACCCCCCCAAGAGACTAAGAAATGACTTTAACTCCTATGTGGAGCTGCAAACTTCTGGGTAGGTGCTTTTTCTGCCTATTGGTTCTGCGTCTTGATTATTCAAAATAACCCCAGACAGTTCAGTATTGCCTCCCTTCCCTTCCTGGTGAACTACCTCCAAATATTACCCTACCTCTCCAGGATCAAGAGCAGGTTATGCAGGGCTGGAGTGGCTAAGGCGCTTGCCTGGCAAGTGCAAGGATGCGAGTTCAAACCCCAGCACCATGTACACAACGAAGTGTTGGAGCAACTGAGGCCACATGAAAAACTAAATAAAATTGATTCTCCCTTTCTCTCTCTCACTGTCCCTCTCTCTTTAAAAAAAAAAAACAGGTTATGGGAAGAAATCACTATATGTTCAGGGAAGCAACAAGACTAATGGATTCTGATGACTGGTCAAGGTAAATATTTAAAGATCAATTTCATAATTAGGATGAAAGCTTATTATAATTTTTTAGTGTTTAAAGACAACTGTAAATGATAATGTAGTGCCTATTTATTTACTTTGGTGCCAGGGATTGAACCCAGGGGTGCTTAACCACTGAGACACATCCCCAGTCCTTTTTTATTTTTTAATTTTGAGACAGGGTCTCACTAACTGGCTTAAAGCCTCACTAAGTTGCTGAGACTGGGCTCAAATTTGCGATCCTCCTGCCTGAGCCTCCTGAACTACTGGGTAATGTAGTTTTTAAAAGTAAAAAAGAAATGAATAAGGATCATGGTATCAGAGACCTCTGCTATCACTCCTTATTCACTTAAATTTTAATGAATAACTACTTTGTCCCCCCAAAACAACTCTCCCTGATCACTCTAGTGAATAGTTAGGGTGGATGCCTTATGAGGGCAATGCTCACTTTTCTTAGGATTACTGTTGTCACAGTATAGCACAGGGGTTTGCATAGGGTAGGTGCTCAATAAATCAGAAACTGAATCTCCACATTTATAGCTGTTGAATGAAGCAGCCCATGGAGGTGAGAGGGAGTGGTGGGGACTGTGGAGGACTGGAGGGCCACGTGCGGAGGGCAGTTCCAGCCCTGGTGCCATGTAGGAGGAGGAGGAGGCTGAAATCATTTCGTTTCTTGTCAAGCAGTTGCAGAGAGGTGAGGACACCACCCATTATAAATGAAGGAATGCTGGGAGAAGGCCTCACACACTTGGGTTGCAAAACCTGGATGAGCCTTAGTGGAGTTTGTGCAATTCTGCAATGTGGTCTAAGTGTGGTACGGGGACCAGCATCACCGCAAGCCCCTCCCAGACCTGTGCACGCCACTCTGCATGTTAAGAGCTGCAGGTGATTTGATACTTTGAAAAACACTGGTCCCTTTTGCCTCTGAGTGCCTGAGACACTTCAGTACAATCCCGCGAAGCTTCAAACAGAATACTTCGTTCTAGTGAGTGTGATAATATCAGGTTGAACCGCATGATACTGCTGCGGTTCAACTCTTCCGTGCCCTACAGAAATGGCAATTTCAAATGAAATTCCAATTCCAACTCAATCTGTGTCCTGTGCTACACAAAAGTGCTTCAGATCTGGGATATGACATGCTTTGAAAAGGCCCTGGTCGGAGTCTATAAATAACAGCCCAGAGACAGAAAGGTGAATTTCGTTGGGTTAACACTGTTAAAAAAAATATTTTTTAAAATTGGTTACCACCATTTAAAAACTGAAGGTTTCACATCAGATATACATTTCTGGGTTTCTGGGAACAGAGAAAAATTTGCTCATAGTGGGCCTGTGTTCCTGAATGTCCCCTGGAGAGCTGTGGCACTCCTGTTAGGTGGGCATGTGCTCTTCTGTTCCCCTTGGCCACCATGCAGCCTTCCTGGGTGATCTGCTTCTTGCCAGGGCCCTGGACTCTTGCTAGGCAGAGCGTTAAAGGAAACCACCTTTGGGAGCTACTCCATGAGCATAAGAAGTGCTCAGGGACTGCAGTCTGCTTCTAGTGCCCCAGTGGACCCAGGTATTCAATGGGATCTCAGAGTCCACGGCACCTGTTCCAGCCAGGCTGAGGCTCCACCCTGACCTCCTTTTCCCTGGGTAAAATCGGGGTAAGATCTGAGAAGCCTTCTACGCTAAAGTCATCCTCAACTCCCCATCTGCCTCACTTACCTTGCTGTGGCACTACAAGGCTTCCCAAAATGACACCTGCCTCTCTTAATGTGGCTTTTTCTTTTGTTGTAGAATCAGTGCTGACCTGCTCAGGAGCTCGGCAGAATCCAGCCTCCGTCCTCCATTCAGAGAGGACACACGATCTCAGGTCCCATAGGCTTTCCTTAGCAAACTCCATCTTCACGTGGGCCGGATTTGGCTTGGTCTTTATACGCTCTTGTATTATGAACCTGCGGAGCCCTTTGAGGATTAGCTCCCATCCTGGCCTCAAGGAACACATCCCACCCCATTCAGCCTCATTCAATAGAACTCTGCAACCCCCCACCCCAAACAAAATCATAGAACAGGGGCTGGAGAGGTAGTTCAGTGGTTACGGCACTTGCCTGGCATGCACAAGTATGCAGGTTCGAACCCCAGGACCACATACACAACAAAGTATTGGAGCAATGAAAGCCACATGAAAAACTAAATAAAACTGATTCTCTTTCTCTCTCTCACTGTCCTTCTCTCTTTAAAAAAAAAAATCAAAGAACAAAGAGAATGATGACCCTTTCAGAGTGGGTCAGCCAATGTCACACGGGGTGGGAGGAGGGAAGGCTGATGATAGAACAGCACAGTTAATATCTCGGGCACTTGATTTATATCCCAACCCTGCCAGTTTCCAGCTGTGTGGCTGGACAAGGCCTTCGGCATCTCCATGCCTCTGTTTCTTCATCTGCAAAATGGAGAACAAAAATCGTATCTACTACTACAGTAAGATACTGACCATACCCAATAGGGTGCTGGGGAGGTTGACACAAGCCAAAGTCATGTCCCCTTCCAGGTCTTGGCACCACCCTTGTGTCTCACTATGCAATTACTTTTTAATATCTTTCCTTAAAATTGACTCATTTTTTACATTACTTACTACAGCCTCATCCTAAAGAGTAATATGCACAAAGCCACGTAGAAAGGTGCCAGCTACGTGTCCTATCATCTACCAAGACAAATATTTGATGAGTCAAATATTAAAATTGGGTTCCCCCTCCTCCTATCAGGAGAAAACTCAAACTGAGTGACGTCGTATAAAATAAGTGATCAGTAATCTTCAGGCACTTCAAGCACAGGACAGATAAGGGATGTCGAACAAGTGTCACAGATCAGAGGGGACAAAGCAGGAATAAGCACTAAGAGCAACGTGGAATCCTAGATAGGATCCTGCAGCAGAAAAAGGACATTAATGGAGAAAGTGGAACAATTCACGTGGGGTCTGCAATCGGGTTAATATTGTCATTGTCAATTTCCTGTTCACGGTCACCGTGCTACAGTTATTATGATAGTTACATTAGGGAAAGTTAGGTCAGGGTGTAAGGAAACTCCGTGTACTATTTTGCAACTTTTCCATAAGTTTGAAATTACTTTAAAAATGGGTATTGGTGGGGCTGGAGCAGTGGCTCAGTGGTTATGGAGCTTGCCTGGCATACACCAGGACATGGGTTCGAACCCCAGCACCACGTATACAACAAAGTGTCAGAGCAACAAAAGCCACATGAAAACTAAAATTTATTCTCTCTTTCTCTCTTAAAAATGGGTATTGGTCTTTCCCCTTCCCCTTCCCTAAGCCCCTGGCAACCACTATTTTCCTTACGGATTTGCTTATCCTAGGTATTTCCTATAACTAGAATCCGGAGCTAGGCAGCCTTTTGTGTCTGCCTTCTTTGAATCGGCAGGATATCTTCAAGGCTCACCTGGTAGGTGCCAGAACTTCATCCCTTTTCACGGCTGAATCATATTCCATCGTACAGAGGGATCACATTTTGCTCATCCATTCCTCCCCTCATGATTGGGGTCCTTGTGTCTGCCAGGCAAGCACTGCAACCACTGAGCCACTGCTCCAGCCCCGTTTGCAATTCTCAAACGGTTTCTTTTATATTATGTGAACTTGAACTTCATAAAACAAAAACAGTGGGAAACGGGTGCCACTCCTGCAGTATCTGCTATATTTTGGTAACTCATGCTTTTGCAGGCCCAGCACTTAGCATAGCACCTGGCCTTGGCAGGGGGTGAAAAACATTGGCTGATGTCATCGTCACTGCCAGAGACGCAGACGCTTGGCTTAGACTCCGGAGTGTTTTCCAGGGCATCATGCTGCCTCCACCCAAGAACGCTTTTCAAAGTTTGATCTATAACCCTCTGGGAAGGTCAGCAATAAAAATCTCAGAGTTCTGGGACAATGCCACAGAGGGCCTTGCTATGAAATCCAAGAACCCTTCCCGCTCTGGCAAGATTTGCACAGCTGGTCACCGCCATCAGCGGCTGGGCTCGGGAACAACACTGAACGGGGCATTCATTGTCATTCACCGGTTATCATCAGCCACACATCAAAGCTATTCCAACAGATTGCTCAACAAGCTTCACCAGGGCGCCACCCTATACTTTGCTGGGCGGGGTCGGGCTGCCCTGGTTTTGTAACACCCACTCTTGTTCCCTCCAGGTCCCTTGGGGTATTCGTCAGTGTTAGAAAGGAAAGCAAATACCTGATTTATTTTGAGGATTTCCTGAGGACCCTGCAGAAAACGCAGGCTGCAGCACATTCCTGGTTGGGCAAGCTTCTTTTTCCCCAGAGCTGACAAACTGTGGCCTTATGGCTTATTGCCAGTGACCTCTTCCTCTTTTCCCCGCCTCTGCCCCCAGATTCATTCTCCACCCTTCTCCAAACTCCCTTGGGCTCCAGGAGGAGGCTGATCCCTGTGGACATCAATAGGATCCTCCCCCTCTGGCTTCCGACTGGGTTTACCTGGTGGCAGATACCCACTGCAGACAAGGGAGAGAGGCTGGGGTATTTCTCTGCATTCCCTCTGCCTTACTGCTGTGGACTGGAAGGCTCTGGAAGGCTCTGCAACCCTTCCTTAGTGTAAATATAAATATATATATATATATATTTATATTTGGTACTGGGATTGAACCCAGGGGTGCTTAACCACTGAACCACATCCCCAGCCCTTTTTATTTTTTATTTTGAGACAGGGTCTTCCAAGGTTGCTTAGGGCCTAAGTTACTGAGACTGGCTATGAAATTGCAATCCTCCTGCCTCAGCCTCCCAAGTCCCTGGGATTACAAATGTGTGTCACTGTATGCCTGGCTGCTGGGAGCCCCCAACCTGCCCCAGCTCCACTCCATGGTCCAAAGTAACACCGTTTCCTCCCCTGCTCCTTCCACCTTGGTGGCAGCCCACACTTGCTGATTTCTTTATTCCATGATCTTGGAAATCCTAATTACAGGCACCTTCCATTTCCTGCTTGGATCCTGACTGACAAATCTTCACTTCTCCTGCCCATGGGTATAGGGATAAGGAAAATCAGAAGGCATTCTGATGGCTAAGGACGTGACGTGTCTTATCAGATTATCCTCATCCTCCTCTTTTATAAAAATTTTTTTTATTTTTTAATTTTGTTTAAAAGAGAGAGGGACAGTGAGGGAGAGAGAAAGAGAGAATCAATTTTATTTAGTTTTCACATGGCTTTCATTGCTCGGACACTTCGTTGTGTACGTGGTGCTGGGGTTTAGAACCCACATACTCTCACATGCAAGGCAAGCGCCATAACCGCTGAGCCACCGCTCCAGTCCCCCCTCATTGTCCTCTTTATCTTTACCAATCAACCTGTGGAGCACCTGATATGCACCAAGCATTGGATGGTCCCAGTGCCCAGTGATGAGGCCCTACGCTTGCTTACAGAAGAGGAAACTGAGCTGCAGAGCCAGAGGGCCCAGGTTACAGGATGAATGAAAGGCAGCAGCTGGGCTTGGATCCAGTTTGGGTGGCTCGAATCCTGCCTCCTCCTCATCTCAGCCAGAGCTCTCTAAAGTGTCCAAGAGCCGATGTCAAGGCAGGGTGCACTCTAGAGTGGAGCCCTGGGCCTGGGAGAAAGCTCTCGGACAGCGAGGAGGTCTGAGCAACCCCGTGGAGCTCTGTGGCACTCAGGCTGCCCCTCGAGGTGTGGAGAGGGCAACCGTGGAAGCTGCTCCAAGGACCAGCCTCAGGCTCATCTCTCAATTCCTCGGGAGGCCCCGAGCCTGCTCTGCTGCCCACGAAGGGAACTATGGCCTGCTTGCCGCTCAGTGCCCCTGATGTAATGGGCACCGCGGAAGAGGCTGGATTGGGATGCTAAGCAGCCGTGGATGACATTGTCACCACCCTCATAAAGCCTGGTGACTCACAGCCCTAATTAAAATGCTGAGGGGAAAATGTAAAGAGACTGCCATGGAAAACAGTGACATTCTGCTAAACTGCAGGATCATTTCTTCCAGGAAAAGAGAGAGCACACAAGAGAGAGCGTGTACGAGTATGCGTGTGCTTGTGCGTGAGTGTAGGGAGGGCGTGGAGATGGGGAAATTTTAACCCAGAGGAAGGTCTAAGTGAAACTGTTCCTGCTCCTGACGTTTTATCAGGAAATACTTAAACATGGCAAATGTAAAAGAATAGAATAACGGTACCCTTAAACTTTCTATTAGATTCAACAACTATTAGCATCTGCATGTCGGCTTACCTCTATCAATCACTTATCTATCTATGCATCCGTCATCTGTCTGTCCATCTGTCTCATTACCTATACTACCTGTTTGACTGCACAATGAACCATTTTTTTTTTAAAGAGAGAGGAAAAGTGAGAGAGAGGGAATCAGTTTTAGTTTTTCATGTGGCTTTTGTTGCTCTGACGTGTCTTTGAATAGGTGGTGCTGGGGTTTGAACCTGTGTCCTTGAACAAGCCAGGCAAGTGTTGAGCCACTACTCCAGCCCCCCACAATGAACCCTTTTAATAAGTTACCCATATAATGACATATCATCTCTAAATGCTTTTGTTTTGCAGTGCTGGGAATGGAACCCAGGGCCTTGCATTTCTAAGCAAGCACTCTTCCTCTAAGGCATATCCCCAGCTCCTTGGCACTAAATACTTTTTTTTTTTTTTTTTAAGAGAGAGGGACAGTGAGAAAGAGATAGAATGAATTTTTATAGAGTTTTTCACATGGCTTTCATTGTTCTGACACTTAGTTGTGTACATGGGTGCTGGGGTTTGAACCCGTGTACTTGCGCATGCTGGGCAAGTGCCGTAACCACCCAGCCACCGCTCCAGCCCCTTGGCTCTAAATTCTTAAGCATGCACATTTTAGTAATAAAGACCACTTTCCACAAAAATTACAATACCATTATCAAACCTAAGAAAATTAACAACACTTGCAAAATCTCACCTAACACTGGCAAAGGTTGCTTTTTATTTTTTAAAGGACAAAGTAAGACCTAAGTTGTAAATCTAACCTACTGCTGGAGAGAGGAAAGAAGACAACCTGTGTCCCAGAGATATGGAGTCGGGGAGATCCTGTGCAGGAAGATTTTTGGCTTCATGGGTTTGGTGCCCGTCGTATTCGCAAGAGAAAGCATGAAACACTTGATGTAGAGACTGGTTTTGAAACAGACAAGAAATCCAGTCTGACTACATCATCTTGTTTCTAAAAACTAAGTGTTCCCTTTTCATCCTATGTCATCACCTGCTTTAACCAAACAAGGTGGCTCCCAATGGCTTCTTGCTGATTCTGAAACCCAAATGCACCCTCAAAAGCCAACGAGAACTGGGTGCGGTGGTGCACATCTGTAATTTCAGCAACTCGGAAGGCTGAGGCTGGAGGATCGTAAGTTCAAAGCCAGCCTCAGCAACTTAGCAAAACCCTGCCTCAAAATAAAACAAAAAAAAGGGCTGGGGATATTGCTCAGGGGTTAGCACCCCTGGGTTTGAGCCTCAGTATCCAAAAAAAAAAAAAGGAAGAGAGAGAGAGATAATCAAGAACAAGAAAAACTCCAGCCAGCAATCATATTAATTTATGCCATACTTTTTAAGAAATAGAGGAAAATATTAGGGAAGAATGGATAACTGAAGGCATTTCCAGCTAAGACGTTTCTTAACAAACAAGCACATAGATATTATTGATGCTGTTCATTACTTGAATACTGGTACATGAACATAATTGGTCTTTGTTTTCCTTATTTCAGAGCTGGGTTACTGCTTCCAAAATCAGAGAGAAAAATATGCCCCAAAACATGTCAGTTGCTGTCGGGTCCTATTCTGACCAATCCCCTGTAGGTCACATTTTTACGCTTAAAATTCCTGGAAGGGAACCCGATTCAGTGTGATCCCTGTGGCTACTTTAATGACTAAATAGGATGGACTTTCCACATCATTTGCCTCTCTGCATTTGGAACCCTTTTTGGACACCGTGAGCTACTTAAAGGTAGGGACATATCTTCCCCTTTCTTTAGGACACAGAATCTCTTTTGGGGTCTCAGGGACCTCAGGAATTACTCCTTAAATGAAAAACCAGTTGACCTGACTCTTGTTTATGACAAGAAATCAAAATCCTTCAGCTGAGAAATGGTCTATTTGTGGATGCTATCGGAAGTGGAGCAAGTGTTTTGAATTCACAAGATCTTTCCTTCCTTTCTAACTGGAAAAGGGTTTCGGGGAAGCCCACCTTTTTTAACGCCAGAGTCACAATTTAGCTGTCAGGTTTGGCATAAAGAACAGATTCCTGAGTGTCATTTAATGCTGGGCAAAGTTAGTCAGATGTTCCTGGCAGAAGCTGAGATGCCTTCAGGGTACCTAGGAAAACCTGTAGAATTTCTTTTAGGTGTTTTTAGTCCAAAACTCCTGAAGCATCTTGGGTGGCTAAAAGAGCAGGACTATTGTTCCTGAAAATTCCAATTGAGAAGAGGTGATGCTATCACAGTAAGGAACAGAATGTGCAAATCAGAGTGGGGAGACAGAAAATGCTGCTGGGCTTGGAACTGGGCACGGGGCTCCTTGCAAGTCCTTCTATTTCCCATCGGAGCAGGGCCACCTCTCTTTTGAACGGAGCTGACAGATGACCCCTGAGCAAGTGCTTGTCTCAGGTGAGGAACGTCAGAGTGGAACTGGTTGTTGGATTGTAACTCAAATGCCTGTAAGGCCAAGTAAATGACATACATAACTGGTGATGGTACAGAGGTAACCCTAAAAGCAAACCCCAAAGAAACCAGTGGCAAACAAACAACCTACCTTAAACCCAAATCCAAACCAGAACCAACACACCAAACCATCCAGAAGATCCAAACCAACAAAACTCAGAAAACCACTGAGCGGAGAGATGCCCTTGAACTTGAACTCGCATTCACAGAAAAGAGGCCTGAAGCTGAGTGACAGGAAGGGGTTTGGCCAGACCAACTGGACGCCTAAGGGGGTCTCTCTCTCTCTCTCTCTTTTTTTTTTTTTTTTTTTTTTTGCATTTCTTCATGAGGATCATTGGGAAGGGCCAACAACTGTCCCTTTTCCAGAGACACGGACACACCTTGCCACTGAGCCCTCTCCTGGGGTGATAGTTGCAGTGCCTGGATAACATACTGAAGGGTTGCAGAGGCTAAGTCGCTGTCTCCACAGTGGGCCCCAGCCTTGCTCCTTATGTGTCTCAGGATGACATCCTCTTTTGTGTCTGAAGCTGGCTGCCGTTGGCTCAGTGTGGCACTGGAGACCCTGTCACTCAAAGGGGTGGTTGGAATCAGGCCACCGTCTCTGATGCTGCCTCCTCTGAGAATCCCTTCACCATCCTTCCTGGGGACTGCGGCAGCTCTTCACCTTTCCCTCTCTGGCACAAGCTTCACGCGCCCTGCCGGGTGCCCCCTGCAGGCTTTGTCAGACAGAGATTGCACCACCTTGATCTGGGCACCTGCCCCTGGACTTGCTAGTTATCACTTGTCACATCACATTTCACAAACATGCTCATGCCTTTGCAGTCACCCATGATAACTGCTCTCACCCTCATGAAATACGATTATGCCAAGATCCATCCCCCTGGATCCTGTAGACCATGTTTGGGTTGGGGATGTGGGGACATTTTCTGTGGACACATCTTTTTCAATAGGGTCGCGTGGGCTCGATTGCCCAGATTGCAGAGTGCTAGTCACAATCCCCCTCCCTGGGAACGGGCATGTGAGCAACGTAAACATCTGCAGAACTTGCAGAGGCAGGGCAGGGGCCTGAGCTGAGCTGGCTACGGAAGTGAGCTCAAACCAGGGTTTTGGTGAATTCCACGTAGTTACCATGATTACTTGATTTCTCAAATTACACCTGACAGGTTGCTTTTAGAAGAAAATTTCTCCCTGAAAGTATTAATCATCGGGACCCATGGCCAACATGAGGTGGGAACTCAGGGCTGACACCCAGCACAGTTGAACTGGGAGGAATTATGCTCAGCCTCTCCTGAACAGTTTGCCAATTTGTAATGACAACCAGAGAGACGGAATGAAATTCCCTTTGAGCTCTGCATCTCTGGGCCTTCTCATCCTGATGTAAACATTCAGTTCCCATCAGTGAGCACTAGACAGAGTTAGGACACAGAGGATCAACCCCAGCTCTGCCAATAACGTGCAGTGTGGATTTTAGCAAATCACATGTCTTTCCTGGGCCTCGGTTTCCCTATTTGTATAGTAAGGGTGATGGGCAAAATCTGAAGGCATTAGAATCACCTGGAGAAGTCTTATTACAAATACAGAGCCTTCAAGTCCCCTCCTGGGGAGACCAGATCTTCAGAAAGAGGGTAGGGTCTGGCATCCCAGTTTTCAACCAAGCTCTGGTGGCTTTTGATGCTGACGGTCCTCTGGGCTGACATTTGGCATTCACCAGACCAGACGATGTACAAACGCTATCGTATTTTAGAATGCGGGAAACTGTCATGTTTACAGCCTTCCCAGCCTCTGCAGTGTTAACCACTCTGATCCGTGGTGGAAAGCAAAATTGGTCTCAAAACGCCAACTTCAATTTTTGTGCGTTCAGTTTTTAACAGGAAATAGCCCCAGTTCGTATGAGCACAGATTGCTGCCCATGGCTCGTAACGGCACAGGGGCTCCACCAAGCCCAGCACGAACCCACAGAACCTGAGTGACAGGCAGCACACAGAGTCTTGTCGAAAGACACCCCAAAACATACACCCCAAAGGGCAATACAACCACACTTGCTACGCAGGTGAATGATCCCCCTGCCTTCCTGCATCCTGGGAAATCAGCACCGTGGGTTCAGGGAAGTTTTCGGACAACTGTCCATGTGGTACCTTGGACAGCTCCTGCGCAGCTTCAGGCAGAGACCCTCTGGGAACATCCTCCATCACCACACCACTCCCAGCTTCTCAGCTTTCACCAAGTGTCCTTCCTAGAGGAAGACACAGCCTTCTGGGGCTCGCTTTGCCCATTTGGGGAAAATAAAGAAGAGGCAGGAAGCATGAAGAGCAGGCTGGTCTGGGGGCCATGTCTACACTGTTGGCCCTGAAAGGTTTATACAGGAAATGTAACCCTGAGATTTTTCTTTTCCTTCCTTACATTCACCAGTCTCAGCCTAAAACTATTAATTCCAGAACTCCCTTTATCATAAACTCTTCAAAACAACCTTTGTAGGAGTTGTTGCTCTCATTGTACAGATATTGGGACTGAGGGTCAGAAAGGGCAAGAGACATACTGTAAGTTGCACAGCCATGGAGTAAAGTAAACTTGCCTTCACACAGAGGTCTTCAACAGGTCTCTCTACTATGCTGCTTGCTCTTTGCCTGCTTGGTATGGGACTCTGGGGGAAAATCATAATTTCTGGAGATTTAGTTGTGCCCCTGACAATTGGGGTAGCCTCTGGCTGAGTAGATCCTTGAGGAAAGGAGGCCGAGTATGCTAACCCAGGGGCAAGAGTCAGACTGCGTATGCACACACACAAAAACCAGGGTTGAGGAAGCTTGGTTTGCCCTACCTTAGTTCCCACATCTGCAAATGTGGGATTTGGGTTACTATACTGAAGACCTGATGGAGCTGTTGAGAGGTTCCAGAGATATCTTGCACGTGACAGCAACTTGGAGCATAAACAGAGCTGTGTGCCTCTCGGGGGACTTTCGCCATCTGGGCTGGTAGAAAGGAATGGGGACTTGGTGGTGCAGGAGCAAAGTGCCTACTTTCCCCAACCTCATGGCTTCTCAGGCCAATCTGTGAGATGCCCCAGGGGAAAGAATGGGCCAATCTCTCTGTGCTTCCTGAAGGACCCCAAGGTTCGAAAACAAAAAGAAAACTTCAATGAGGGAAATCCATTCAACAGAGAGTTGCTGCCAATGTCTTCTGGGGTCTTTTCAGACCTTCTCTAATTGTTCCCAATCAGAGACGCACTAAACAAATGGAGAAGTTTTTCCTCGTTCCTCTGGGGAAGGAGTCTGGGGCGGGTCGGGGGGGGGGCGTTCAGCTCTTTTCTCCTATGCTATGAAGTCCTGGGCTACCAAAGGACAGAGGATCCGCCCTGGGCATGCTTGCCTGTACCTACCGCGCGGGTGTCCGGGCGCCTTTGGGAATGCTCCCTCCGTGGTGGCCGCTAGGGCACTCTTCCACGGCCTAAGTACAGGGCTTGGATTGGGCAGAGGGGGGTCTCATCTGCTGGAAAGAACTCTCTGCCTCTTTCCCGGGAGTGCTAAGATGGAGATGAGGAGGGAGCAGCCTTGCTTACCCTCAGGGAGGGCCCCTCCATTCTTTGTATGCAGGAAATCAAGACCTGGGAGTCTCCCGGATCAGTACCAGGGCGGTCTAATAAAACACAGCCCCAGCATTTCCTGCGTATCAGGCACTTGCTCTGGGCTTCATATTTGCGTTCATGATTTTTACAGATCCTCACAGCAGCCCATGAGAAAGGTATTGTTCCCCCATTTTACACACGAGAACACTGAGGCTTAGATAAAGAGACTTACCTAAGGTTACGCAGCAAGTGAAGGGCAGCTCGAGGATTAGGAACCCACTCAAAGGTTCCTGCCCTCGCACCACTGCCGCTGTCGGTGCGCACTTCTCTCCCGGAGCCCGCCCCACACAGCGCTATCTTCCATCCCCAGAGCGCCGAGGGCGCTCACTGGAACCATGGGGCTCAGGGGAGTCGGGGAGAGCATCTCACGTCTCTAGAGCCCTGCCTGGACCCTCTGACCCAAGGATTCTAGGTGGTCCGGGAAGTTGGATCGCACAGGGCCCAGCTGCGAGCCTTGGCCACCTGGAAGGAAACCCCTTGCGCCAGCCGCCTAGCTCGTTCCTGAACCACCGTGGAGAGCGCCCCTTGCCCATTTTGGGAACGTGCCAGGATCCCTAGTGCCTCCTTGGTGGGAAAGAAACAACTTTCTCAGGTTCTGGGAGTCTGCGCTCTCACACCCTAATCCCGCCCGGACAGTAGTAGGAGGTTCAGGCGGCCCCGCCATTGCCGCGGGAGCGCAAGGAGGATCCTGGCAAAGTTGGAAGCCAGGCGAGAGCAGCGTTCGCGAGCTCTGCGTTTCGCGAGCAGAGCCCTCCCGGCCGCGAGCCCCCTGCCGCGGGCGGCTGGCGGTGCCAAAGACTCCGCCATGTCCGCGATGGCAAGTGCGCTGCGTTGAGAAAGCCCCGCGCCCGGAAAGTGTAAAGTTGAGGGTGGGCAGGTGCAGCGATCCCCAGGGACTGGCGTCCTCAGCCTCGGGCTGCCCTCCCGGGAGCGAGGGTGCCCAGCGGTCCGCCATTACCAGGCGCAGCGCAGAGCGGAGCCGAGCGCGCGGCTGGGAAGGCAGCAGGACCCGCAAAGTTGGAGCGCGGCGACCGAGTCGACCCTCGGGACGTCCCCCCCAGCCCCTGGCCGCCAGCTGGGACGAGGAGGAGGCCGCCCAATCCAAGTTGGGACGCGCGGCAAGGCGGGCGCCCCTGGCGTGCCCTGGGGGCTGGCGCCGGAGCTGAGAGCACTAGGGGACAACGAGGGGGCGCGGGACGCCTGGGCAGGGAACTCACCTGCCGCGGAGCCCGGCAGCGCCGAGGCCGCTCTCTGCGCCGCGCGTCCGCCCGCCTCCTGCTCCTCCTTCTCCTCCGCCTGTTCTTCCTCCTCCTCCCGGACACCCGTGCCGCCGCGCTCGCGGAGCCGGAGCCTCGGGGTCCGCAGCCCTGCGCGGCTGGAGGGCGCCAGTCGCACCCACTCACCTCCGGGTAGGAGCCGCGCGCGTCCCTCCCCTGTCCCTCCGCTTTGTGCCTCCCAGATCGCTCCCCACCCCCCGCCTAGCCCCCACCTCTCTCTTGTCCCCTCCTCTTCCTCCCTCCCTCGCTCGGCCACAGCAAGCCTAAGTTCAGGACGCTGGCTGCGGGCTTCCCCCGCGCAGTGCCCGACGCCCCGCGCACGGCCCTGGCTCACCCCGTCCGCTCCGCCGCCGCTGCCGCCCGACAGCCCCTCCGAGGAGCCGCGGCGCTAAGTAGCTCTTCGCCCAGCGGCTGGAGACGTGGCATAAATATGTAGGGACTGAACCGTGAGCTCAGCGAGGGTCGTGAGGGGGAATTTATTTCTTATTGTCCCTCCTTTATCCTATCGTCGCTGAAACGAATTAGCGGTGACGTCCAACCCGGCTGCTTTATGGGTGTGGGGAGGGAGACGTCGCAACCCTCATTAAAAGAGCCGCTCTGGGCTCCAAAGCATACATCTTTTATATAACCTAATTTCCATTTTTTTCTATCAGGAAACACACACACACACACACACACACACACACACTGACAATTTCTGGGAGCTGGAGGGGGCCTGAATGTAGTAGCCACGCAGGGGATGGCAGCGATCTTTGGGCAGATAGGGCTCCATGGGAAGCAACAATGGTTATTTCTTCCTGCACACCAGTGTTGGGACAGTATTCCTTAACGGGACAGCACAATCACAGACCCCCAATCTGGGCAGCACTGGAAGCCCCCAGGAGCCAGCAGGCTGAGCAGGGTGTCTGTCTGGGCCTGGCTTCTGGCTCTGGCTCTCCAGTGTGCAGATAGAGGACGAGTCAGCCCTTTTGGGAAATGTTGCCTGATTCTGGTCTTTTCTGGAGCACAGCTAAGGCCTGGCATCTGGGGGTGGGGGTGTGGAGAGTGGAGGGGACGTGTTGGCCCATGGCCTGGAGACCTGCATGTGGGAGAGGCCAAAGGCTGAGCTGGAGGAGGGGCAGATGCAGAGATCCCAGCTTCCCTTCCTTTCTTAGGGGCCCTAACATATGGGTAACCATATAAACCCGACTCGAAAGCTGTCTTTTCCTGGGCAGATTGCAAAAAAAATTTTTGCATTTCTCTGTCGCTGTTGCTCACACACTCTTGGAGAAGCAGGGGGTGGGGGGACTCAAGGAAAGAGCAGG